>CM061533.1:92690009-92987091 GCA_030545055.2 Neoaliturus tenellus | reverse complement strand
TTAGTAGGGGATAAAAGCCGAAGGTAAGGAAGGGTGGAGCCGGTGGAGCCGGTGGAGCCCCCCCCCCCCCCCCCCGAGGACCACCCATGGCGAGCCCCCCCCCCCCCCCCCCGAGAAAAAAAATTTTTTTGTTGTGAAAAATTTTTTTGCCGTAAAAATTTTTTTACCGCGAAAATTTTTTTTAACGCAAAAATTTTTTTTTTACCTCGAAAAATTTTTTTACCACGAAAAATTTTTTTTACCTCGAAAAATTTTTTTTACCGCGAAAAAATTTTTTTACCTAAAATTTTTTTTACCTCAAAAAAATTTTTTTACCGTATTTTTTTTTTTTCATACCAGAATGATAGACTTCTCCGCAGCATCCACAGCAATCCGCGGCAAATCCGCGGCAATCCGCGGCAATCCAAAATAGTAGAGGCATTCGGCCAGTGCTGCTATGAGTCGTGAATAGTAATACAACTCTTTTTAACATTTGTTGTATGGCAAATCCGCGGCAATCCGCGGCGAATCCGCGGCAATCCAAAATAGTAGAGGCATTCGGCCAGTGCTGCTATGAGTCATGAATAGTAATACAACTCTTTTATCATTTGTTGAATGACAAATCCGCGGCAATCCGCGGCAATCCAAAATAGTAGAGGCATTCGGCCAGTGCTGCTATGAGTCATGAATAGTAATACAACTCTTTTAACATTTGTTGAATGACAAATCCGCGGCAATCCGCGGCAATCCGCGGCATCCAAAATAGTAGAGGCATTCGGCCAGTGCTGCTATAAGTCATGAATAGTAATACAACTCTTTTTAACATTTGTTAAAAATACTTTCATATTGAACATTATTTGTATATTCATTTTAAATTTTGCATATAACACACAATGTGTTACATTGATACTTTTCCATTTCATTTACGTATGCTTTTTGTTCTGTATTAAAACTAAAGTTTTTAATATTCCACAGTAATCTTCTACTGCCTCTGGGACTTCCACTCGTAAGATAACTGAATCTGTGCAGCGCCTCGACGACTCTTCCACTGCTCACATTGATGCGATGATCAGAAGACTTCACTAAATTGTATAAACACTACCATTGCTTACTATTCACATCTATTGGCTGGATTGTAAAACAAAATTTCTCTTGTATGTTAAGATATTTCTTTATTGTCATTCGTATGTAAGTTTCAATTTTGAAGAGACTCACTATTTCAAAGTCAAAAGTGCATTTGTAAAAGTTTTTAGAGTCTAATAATTTAACCTTTCTGCAGACTCGGCATTACATTTACTATCAAAGACAAAAGAGTCTAGTAACTTAGTACTTCACTTTCAAAGTCAAAAGATTCTGTTAGTTTAGTCATTGCACATCTTTGACATAGCATGTAAAAGTTTTACACTTCAAATTGAAAAGAGCACTTTTGTTTAACCATTGTGCAGACTCAACATTACATGTTTACTTTCAAAGACAAAAGAGTCTAGTAGATTGGTATTTTACTTTCAAAAAGAGTCTGATAGTTCAGTATTTGTACACCTCTGTGTAGACTCATCATTTATATTTTACTTTAAAGTGAAAAGAGTTTGATATCTTTAGTATTTTTCAAAAAGCAAAGAGTTTAACAGTGAATGATCTTAACACTATGTGTAAAACTGGAAAATGAAAACAAGTATGTCAATACAAACGGTCAGATTTATTGAAACAATCTTAAAACTAACATCAAGTGTATTGAAAAATGAATCAGCAAAAAGAAACTTTATACATTATCCAACAATCATAACATTTATAAAAAAAGACAACAAAATTTATTTTATTAATTAATAAAACTTTACTAGAAACAGCAACAAAAACAAATGTTCATATCACAGTTCATCACAGTCCAACACACTCCTAATATCCAAACAGCGCCTAAACGATCACACTCATGCGACATAAATTAAATTGTGTATTCGTCTACGTCCATCGGTGCAGGCAGAGCTGGAGGTAGCGGTGGTGCTCTTGGTGGTATTGCATAGTGCCCCCACGGAAGAGTGTTTATTCCGTCCTCCGGCATCACGTATCGTTTGTCATCAAACGGAGCCAGAGATCTTTTTCTCACTACCACTGAGTAAATCATATGGTATTTACTTTGAAAGCGTTGATTCTCCGTACTCTTTGTTGTTCTGTTATGAAGACAATCGATGTAATCTTGTACGGTTAGATCACGCAGAGCGACGGCACGATTAACACCCTTCGCACGTTTGATGGGGGGAGGCGTGATGCAATCATCTCCTTCAACTTCCTTATTACAAGTACACCTGCCGAATGTCATACAGTAGAGTTTGGCCATCAATCCGACAAACATTTCAATGGCCACTCCTCCGGCTTCATCCTTAAACTTTCCTAACACCCTAGCATTCCGTCCATCATAGCAAATGTGGGTCCTGGGATAATTACTTGTATCGAAATCGTCCAGGTGTGTCAACATGTCACGGTAGACGTCTCTGGTGCGGATCGCGTAGACTATCCCATCGGTGTCCATGTAGACCATTCTAATCCTTTCGATACCGTACCGCTCTACCATGTCATAGTGGAAACCGTACATCCATCGTTTACTATGGTCCAGAATGCACATTCCCGCGTATACAGGCTTATTCAGTACGACTCGCACTTTGGCCATATGTAGCAATGCTAGGTTTTCATTGTACCAAACACGATCATTGAAATTCGCTTTAGCTACATACTTAGTATACATTTTATGGGATGTGACTAGTTTTACGTTTATGTGTTTTCTCACATTCTGGAGACTCATACCGTATACTGCATTGACCATCAATTTAAACATCTCCACTTCAAATTTATTACTGGCCTGCTGTCTTAACTCAGTATTTAGCGTCACGTACGGTTTCATCCATGCCGATTGTTTGAAACGTAGAACTCTGTGGATTCGACGAACACGTAGTCCATTCTCTATCGCCTGTTGGAGATAGCGATAGTGAATTACATATTCCTCCTTGTCCGTCAGGCTGGCCATTAATTTCGCTGTTGAGCACTTGCTCCGATGTGTATGGGAGTTGATACGCTGGTGATTTTCTAACTTCTGGACAGAAGGGTAAGTCTCTGTGTTTATCATGTAGAGCTTGATCTTTCGGGTACTCCAAATCCACTTCCAATACGTACCCGTACTCACCATCCGCCGGTATGCTCGAGATGTCTAAACTGTCAATTTCCTGATGTGTTAGCCACTCAAAATCTTTGTACGGGAGTGGTTCCGACATGGCCCATCCGTAAAGGTTGTTAGCGTCATAATACATTAAAAATGTATCATTATCACTCTCAACGGTGCCTCCACTTGTCGTTGCGCACTGGCCGTTTCGGTCACCGCGTCCTCTAGTGTATTTATTATTGGCGATGACGTGCCGAGTTACACATTGAGTCAGACCACCTCGAATACCCTTCTCAAAAAATACATATTGATCCACATCTTGAATGGTATCGAGTACCACACCAGTTTTGTACAACATGACATCCCAGGCGTACGATGGAAGCGTAAGATAATGTGCAGGGTCGAGCTGATAGTGCGTTAGACACATTTCCCTGAACCCCTCAAACACATCGGCCAATAGTAGCACATCGGTTCGTAAATATACATCTGAGTATTCACCGAGCGTGGTACAGTTGAATTTACGCCACACTTGTTGCGCATGATCATAATCATCATCTGTCACTTCATCTCCGAAGGCTTCTTTAGGTGGAAGTAGTTTCTCGTCCAGAACCTCCTGTGAAGTGATGTATTCATAGGGGAAGACTCCTTTCCTGCGTAATAGTCGTAAATCTCCATTGTCCGGGTATCTAGCTTTCGTGATCTTCATTTTGTCATCAGGTAGGATGGACGCAAGAGTTGCTAATGATTTCGCCATCAGGCGATACGAATCGACAAACTGTAGCTTGATGTTACCATGCCAATCAGGATATTTAAATCGTTTTGAAAATGTAATGTACTTTTCTTCCGTGTTGGCGAGTACTTCTACATCACCTTTGTCGATACCCAATTCTCTAACTACGAAATGCGCATCATAGTTTGATAAATTATGAAAATAGATGTTTATAGTTTCCTGCTCTCGGTGATTGGGTCTATGACGTACATTCAAAACATCTCCAATCTTCTTTACGTCATCCCGTACAGCGTTTATAAAGTGTTCAGAGGCATTCTCGCCTCTGTAGAGTCTCAATTTTGAATATGTGTTGGTAGTCGGATCATTGTCGTCACAATCACCATCGTTGACATTCCTGTGATTATCATGAATGTAGTACGCGTACGAGTATGGAACGTGGAGTTTCTTCACATTACTTGGTGCATTCTCGTTGTGATTTGTATTAGCACCTCTTGAAGTGGCCGGATCCCACGATGGTGGAAGTGACGTTGGTGTGGGATGAACAAGCTGATTTGGTTCAGTCGGAACGAGCGCACACTCAAAATCCGCATATATGGTGAATCGTGCTTTTTGTGTACGCTCGATGTGCTTAAACCGAATCTCTTTATCTTCAGATAAATCGGTTCCTCAGAGGATTATGCGAAGAGCAGTAACGCTTGTGCTCCTCCAACCGTTCAGCTCCGGTGAGACCCAGTTTGTTCGGTCGGTTTTCGAAATGTGCGAAACATCTCCTGCAAATGAACAAACGATGTCCGTGACGCGTCATCTGGCTAACAACTAGTCTTTCAAAGTCTGAGATGTACGCATAGTGGGTGGTTCGTTCATCAGTTAGAAACAACAAATCGAAGTGGTTCGGCAGCTCCTGATCCACGACGCGAAGCGGGAAGACATAGTGTTCTTCTTTGTTTTGTTGCTTCTTCTGATTCTTCTTATCCAGACCGTATACATTTATGCTTACGCCGGGATTGTTGCGTTCGAACGTGCGGATTTTATCTAACCTTACGGGAAACTCCAATCCCTCGAAATTTAGATTAGATCGTGCCCTTACTTCGTCTGTGAAATAATAAGAAGTAAGTCGATTACGAGGAGCATTTTCAATGAATTTTGTTAGCATAGCGTATTCGAAGCACCGCTCATCCGCATCATTCAACACATTTACCACGGCGTGTTTCATGGCGATGTCGCGAGGAAGGGGGATGAAGGAGCTACCTCTGACAGGACTGTAGACATTCACTCTCACCTCCATGTCCAAAACCCTAACAAAGCTCCACCCCGATCCCTTCATCTCGCATGTTTCCTTCTCCAGCAAGATTTTGTTGATGAATTGTTGACATATTTCATCTACATCACTTGTTTGGAGGATAGGGACATTTTTGGTCTTGAAGGCTCGCTTACAAGTCTCACCATGAATATTCGTGAATTCACATTCGATATAGATATTAACCTTAATGGCATGAACTATCAATAAAATCTGTCGCATGAGTGTGACAATTCTTGTTCGTACAGAGTTGACAAACTCCTGGAGAGAAACGGTGTTATCAGCGGGCTCCACAAGCCTGTAGGTCTTCAAACGTCCGCGAAATCCTGTCTCGGTCTCCACGAAGCCATCTGGTGCCATATAACTGGGAATGACGGGGGGTCCGTTGTCAATGTTGGTCTTGTCACGGACTGATCCCACCGACGATGATGACGAGGGGACAGGTGTTGTGGGCGAAGTGGCAAGCGTCGTTGGTTGGACTCCACCGGTCTGCTGTGGATGATGGTTCACACGTGCAGCTCTGCAGCGGAATCGTTTGTGGAACAGCATGTTATCCTTCCTCGTGAAGGATCTCCCACACCCACCACACGCATGGTCTGAAAAACACATATAGTTGTAGTCACATGCATAATAATGGAAAAAGAAACAATTTCTAAACCATTATGAAAGTTCTGAATGTATAATGTCATGGCTGAAATTAACTTAATGTTAAAATTGGTTAAAGTCTTTACATCAGAACTCATTTAGAAAATTAAGAATGATGAACGAACCATTTAGTGTGAAATCAGTTACTACTGCAAATGTCGTATCTATGTTTTAAGTAAAACAAACATCATTAGTTTGAAGTCAGAGAAAAATGCATACCTGTTGTACGAACTCCAACAGATGGTGGGGCTTGTGTCAGATCCGTAGCGTGCGATGGGTTCGGTCTCGATTCGAGGTCAGAAGTTGTTAGAGGGGCCGGGTCGCGGATCCGAAGGAGTGGAAACAAAATCTATAACAAACGAACATACATGTGATTAGAACATTTTATCTTAAAGCAGATTTATAAGAAGTTGTGATGAATATATGTTAAGTAAATACTAACACATTTACTTCATTGGATTTTTATAATCAGAGTAGCATTTGAAATTACTACTATTTATCATCTTGTTCATTTTGAAATAATTTTTTTGTTAAAGTTTTCATATAATAAAGGAAATGTTTTCTTAAAGTAAGTGTCTGTGCATATGCATTTGGTTATGCGATTGATCAGTGTCATGGAGTTAGTGACTATATCCAAAGTTCAAGATATTATTAAACAAATGTTACTAACCTGGTCTGAATGCGGGATGTTGGCGATGGGTGATGTCGATGTGGCGACGAAGGTCAGAATCCCTCGTGTATGATTTCCCACAATCCGGACAGTCAAACTTGACTCCCCTGTGGGTGGAACGTGCGTGCTGGTTAAGATGATCTTTCTTCTTATACGCTTTGCCGCACTCCCCACAAGTGAAGCGGCGTTCCACAGTGTTGTTCATGATCTACAAACAAATAACTCTACGTAATATAAACTGTTCAGAGAAGTTTTATAAAAAACTCAAAGAATGTAATATTACAAGAAACATTCTTTATAATTAACCAACACAACAAGCAAGTGTAAAAGAGTTTCATTGCGTTACATGCTATTACAGTCAATTTTCACAATAGTGACAAAACCATTAAAATCGTTTTGAAAGTAAATATTCTACTTTGCATTCAGGAATGTTTATCGATGCTTAAGAAGCTATGCATTATAGTTTATTAACGTTCTTCTCTGTCAAACTACGCAACAAAGGTAAATTTAAAGGCAAGGAGAGTATGAATAAGTAAGTTTGATTTTCTATTACAATTTTTAAATATCGCAAAGTAAAACACGAAAATAATGTTATGAACTTTTCAGTTAGCACATGATAGAAAGAACGAAGACATTTGACACAAATAAAATCCACATACATCATACGTATTTAAATATAGATAACTATTCTACATTACGAACAATACTTACATTTGAATTGATGAGTACCCAGGAGTAAGACAGTAGTACTATGGCACAGGGCGCAGCGGAGCACTGGAGCACTGGAGAACTGGAAAACACGTCCGTTCACCTTGAAGTCCGGAGAGAGACTGAGCGAAGAAAGGCAGTAGCACTGGACCGCTGGAGCACTGGAGCACTGGAGAACACGTCCGGTCACCGTGAAGTCTGGAGAGAGACTGAGGGCAGCGGAGCTAACGGAGCACTGGAGCACTGGAGCACTGGAGCACACGTCCGATCGCCGCGAAGTCTGGAGAGAGAGTGAACGAGCAAATACAGACGCTGTGGGATGTGAAAATGGCGCGGGATCGTACATAGTATGCAGCGGCACGACAGACGATCATCAACGGCTATACTCAATTTGAATCTCAGCGTATGCCTAGAGTGTAGAGGTTCATTGAAAATGAGTCAACGCGAGAGTGACAAAATTTTAGAACCAACTGCGGCCATTCGGGGGAAGAGGCAGTGTTTTAATTTGTACGAAGTCACCCAACACATTTAGTTCAATATAGAGAAAGAGCTATGAGAACTCGAGGCGTAAGGATAACGTCTCGACACTATTGACTGCGGCTACACCGAACACCGCGCAAACAAAAATCAGGTTGGTGGCGTAGGAATACCGGTTGCCTGCCACGCGCACTATGCATCGGCACGATAGGTGACCATCAGCGGCCATACTCAATTTGAATCTCAGCGTATGCCTAGAGTGTAGAGGCTCATTGAAAATGAGTCAACAACGCGAGAGTGACAAAATTTTAGAACCATCTGCGGTAATTCGGGGACAAGGCAGTGTTTTAAATTGTACGAATTCACACATCACATTTAGTTCAATATAGAGTAAGAGGTATGAGAGCTCATTACACAAGATAACCACTTAAAGACAGTTTTGCTTATGTCGAATCATTAGTAAACTATTTTGTGACTCATAAACATTTATCACATTAAATGAAGTCACATACCCCTTGTGCATCACTTCAAAGGAGTAAACATTGGTCGAAAGTTCAACCGCAGCATCACTTCGCATGCAGCACACTCTTTTACATAGAAGCGAGTCGTGCGTAGAAAACCCAACGAAACATTATCAAATTATTTTGACCACCTTAGATTGTCTCCTCGAACACATACACTGAACACATGTGCTTATAAAAAATCAAGATGGCGACGTAAGGATATCGCCTCGACAATGTGGACTGCTGCTACACCGAACACCGCTCAAACAAAAAAATCAAGTTGGTGGCGTAGGAATACCGGTGGCCGGACACGCGCGCGGCGTAGGAATACCGGTTGCCTGCCACGCACACTCAAGTAAAATGCGAGCTTTCACATGGTTTCCAGAAATATTGAGGTTTAAAGAGGTCGTTTAAGGACACTTGATGCATGCCGCAAAAATGCGCGTGTTCGAATCTTACGCGCGTAAGATTCGAACACGCGCATTTTGCGGCATGCATCAAGTGTCCTTAAACGACCTCTTTAAACCTCAATATTTCTGGAAACCATGTGAAAGCTCGCATTTTACTTGAGTGTGCGTGGCAGGCAACCGGTATTCCTACGCCGCGCGCGTGTCCGGCCACCGGTATTCCTACGCCACCAACTTGATTTTTTTGTTTGAGCGGTGTTCGGTGTAGCAGCAGTCCACATTGTCGAGGCGATATCCTTACGTCGCCATCTTGATTTTTTTATAAGCGCATGTGTTCAGTGTATGTGTTCGAGGAGACAATCTAAGGTGGTCAAAATAATTTGATAATGTTTCGTTGGGTTTTCTACGCACGACTCGCTTCTATGTAAAAGAGTGTGCTGCATGCGAAGTGATGCTGCGGTTGAACTTTCGACCAATGTTTACTCCTTTGAAGTGATGCACAAGGGGTATGTGACTTCATTTAATGTGATAAATGTTTATGAGTCACAAAATAGTTGACTAATGATTCGACATAAGCAAAACTGTCTTTAAGTGGTTATCTTGTGTAATGAGCTCTCATACCTCTTACTCTATATTGAACTAAATGTGATGTGTGAATTCGTACAATTTCGCACTGCCTTGTCCCCGAATTACCGCAGATGGTTCTAAAATTTTGTCACTCTCGCGTTGTTGACTCATTTTCAATGAGCCTCTACACTCTAGGCATACGCTGAGATTCAAATTGAGTATGGCCGCTGATGGTCACCTATTGTGCCGATGCATAGTGCGCGTGGCAGGCAACCGGTATTCCTACGCCACCAACCTGATTTTGTTTGCGCGGGTGTTCGGTGTAGCCGCAGTCAATAGTGTCGAGACGTTATCCTTACGCCTCGAGTTCTCATAGCTCTTTCTCTATATTGAACTAAATGTGTTGGGTGACTTCGTACAAATTAAAACACTGCCTCTTCCCCCGAATGGCCGCAGTTGGTTCTAAAATTTTGTCACTCTCGCGTTGACTCATTTTCAATGAACCTCTACACTCTAGGCATACGCTGAGATTCAAATTGAGTATAGCCGTTGATGATCGTCTGTCGTGCCGCTGCATACTATGTACGATCCCGCGCCATTTTCACATCCCACAGCGTCTGTATTTGCTCGTTCACTCTCTCTCCAGACTTCGCGGCGATCGGACGTGTGCTCCAGTGCTCCAGTGCTCCAGTGCTCCGTTAGCTCCGCTGCCCTCAGTCTCTCTCCAGACTTCACGGTGACCGGACGTGTTCTCCAGTGCTCCAGTGCTCCAGCGGTCCAGTGCTACTGCCTTCTTCGCTCAGTCTCTCTCCGGACTTCAAGGTGAACGGACGTGTTTTCCAGTTCTCCAGTGCTCCAGTGCTCCGCTGCGCCCTGTGCCATAGTACTACTGTCTTACTCCTGGGTACTCATCAATTCAAATGTAAGTATTGTTCGTAATGTAGAATAGTTATCTATATTTAAATACGTATGATGTATGTGGATTTTATTTGTGTCAAATGTCTTCGTTCTTTCTATCATGTGCTAACTGAAAAGTTCATAACATTATTTTCGTTGTTTTACTTTGCGATATTTAAAAATTGTAATAGAAAATCAAACTTACTTATTCATACTCTCCTTGCCTTTAAATTTACCTTTGTTGCGTAGTTTGACAGAGAAGAACGTTAATAAACTATAATGCATAGCTTCTTAAGCATCGATAAACATTCCTGAATGCAAAGTAGAATATTTACTTTCAAAACGATTTTAATGGTTTTGTCACTATTGTGAAAATTGACTGTAATAGCATGTAACGCAATGAAACTCTTTTACACTTGCTTGTTGTGTTGGTTAATTATAAAGAATGTTTCTTGTAATATTACATTCTTTGAGTTTTTTATAAAACTTCTCTGAACAGTTTATATTACGTAGAGTTATTTGTTTGTAGATCATGAACAACACTGTGGAACGCCGCTTCACTTGTGGGGAGTGCGGCAAAGCGTATAAGAAGAAAGATCATCTTAACCAGCACGCACGTTCCACCCACAGGGGAGTCAAGTTTGACTGTCCGGATTGTGGAAATCATACACGAGGGATTCTGACCTTCGTCGCCACATCGACATCACCCATCGCCAACATCCCGCATTCAGACCAGGTTAGTAACATTTGTTTAATAATATCTTGAACTTTGGATATAGTCACTAACTCCATGACACTGATCAATCGCATAACCAAATGCATATGCACAGACACTTACTTTAAGAAAACATTTCCTTTATTATATGAAAACTTTAACAAAAAAATTATTTCAAAATGAACAAGATGATAAATAGTAGTAATTTCAAATGCTACTCTGATTATAAAAATCCAATGAAGTAAATGTGTTAGTATTTACTTAACATATATTCATCACAACTTCTTATAAATCTGCTTTAAGATAAAATGTTCTAATCACATGTATGTTCGTTTGTTATAGATTTTGTTTCCACTCCTTCGGATCCGCGACCCGGCCCCTCTAACACTTCTGACCTCGATTCGAGACCGAACCCATCGCACGCTACGGATCTGACACAAGCCCCACCATCTGTTGGAGTTCGTACAACAGGTATGCATTTTTCTCTGACTTCAAACTAATGATGTTTGTTTTACTTAAAACATAGATACGACATTTGCAGTAGTAACTGATTTCACACTAAATGGTTCGTTCATCATTCTTAATTTTCTAAATGAGTTCTGATGTAAAGACTTTAACCAATTTTAACATTAAGTTAATTTCAGCCATGACATTATACATTCAGAACTTTCATAATGGTTTAGAAATTGTTTCTTTTTCCATTATTATGCATGTGACTACAACTATATGTGTTTTTCAGACCATGCGTGTGGTGGGTGTGGGAGATCCTTCACGAGGAAGGATAACATGCTGTTCCACAAACGATTCCGCTGCAGAGCTGCACGTGTGAACCATCATCCACAGCAGACCGGTGGAGTCCAACCAACGACGCTTGCCACTTCGCCCACAACACCTGTCCCCCTCGTCATCATCGTCGGTGGGATCAGTCCGTGACAAGACCAACATTGACAACGGACCCCCCGTCATTCCCAGTTATATGGCACCAGATGGCTTCGTGGAGACCGAGACAGGATTTCGCGGACGTTTGAAGACCTACAGGCTTGTGGAGCCCGCTGATAACACCGTTTCTCTCCAGGAGTTTGTCAACTCTGTACGAACAAGAATTGTCACACTCATGCGACAGATTTTATTGATAGTTCATGCCATTAAGGTTAATATCTATATCGAATGTGAATTCACGAATATTCATGGTGAGACTTGTAAGCGAGCCTTCAAGACCAAAAATGTCCCTATCCTCCAAACAAGTGATGTAGATGAAATATGTCAACAATTCATCAACAAAATCTTGCTGGAGAAGGAAACATGCGAGATGAAGGGATCGGGGTGGAGCTTTGTTAGGGTTTTGGACATGGAGGTGAGAGTGAATGTCTACAGTCCTGTCAGAGGTAGCTCCTTCATCCCCCTTCCTCGCGACATCGCCATGAAACACGCCGTGGTAAATGTGTTGAATGATGCGGATGAGCGGTGCTTCGAATACGCTATGCTAACAAAATTCATTGAAAATGCTCCTCGTAATCGACTTACTTCTTATTATTTCACAGACGAAGTAAGGGCAC
This sequence comes from Neoaliturus tenellus, assembly GCA_030545055.2. Taxonomy (NCBI): domain Eukaryota; kingdom Metazoa; phylum Arthropoda; class Insecta; order Hemiptera; family Cicadellidae; genus Neoaliturus; species Neoaliturus tenellus. The sequence goes on along the minus strand of CM061533.1, from coordinate 92,974,792 downwards.
GATCTAATCTAAATTTCGAGGGATTGGAGTTTCCCGTAAGGTTAGATAAAATCCGCACGTTCGAACGCAACAATCCCGGCGTAAGCATAAATGTATACGGTCTGGATAAGAAGAATCAGAAGAAGCAACAAAACAAAGAAGAACACTATGTCTTCCCGCTTCGCGTCGTGGATCAGGAGCTGCCGAACCACTTCGATTTGTTGTTTCTAACTGATGAACGAACCACCCACTATGCGTACATCTCAGACTTTGAAAGACTAGTTGTTAGCCAGATGACGCGTCACGGACATCGTTTGTTCATTTGCAGGAGATGTTTCGCACATTTCGAAAACCGACCGAACAAACTGGGTCTCACCGGAGCTGAACGGTTGGAGGAGCACAAGCGTTACTGCTCTTCGCATAATCCTCTGAGGACCGATTTATCTGAAGATAAAGAGATTCGGTTTAAGCACATCGAGCGTACACAAAAAGCACGATTCACCATATATGCGGATTTTGAGTGTGCGCTCGTTCCGACTGAACCAAATCAGCTTGTTCATCCCACACCAACGTCACTTCCACCATCGTGGGATCCGGCCACTTCAAGAGGTGCTAATACAAATCACAACGAGAATGCACCAAGTAATGTGAAGAAACTCCACGTTCCATACTCGTACGCGTACTACATTCATGATAATCACAGGAATGTCAACGATGGTGATTGTGACGACAATGATCCGACTACCAACACATATTCAAAATTGAGACTCTACAGAGGCGAGAATGCCTCTGAACACTTTATAAACGCTGTACGGGATGACGTAAAGAAGATTGGAGATGTTTTGAATGTACGTCATAGACCCAATCACCGAGAGCAGGAAACTATAAACATCTATTTTCATAATTTATCAAACTATGATGCGCATTTCATAGTTAGAGAATTGGGTATCGACAAAGGTGATGTAGAAGTACTCGCCAACACGGAAGAAAAGTACATTACATTTTCAAAACGATTTAAATATCCTGATTGGCATGGTAACATCAAGCTACAGTTTGTCGATTCGTATCGCCTGATGGCGAAATCATTAGCAACTCTTGCGTCCATCCTACCTGATGACAAAATGAAGATCACGAAAGCTAGATACCCGGACAATGGAGATTTACGACTATTACGCAGGAAAGGAGTCTTCCCCTATGAATACATCACTTCACAGGAGGTTCTGGACGAGAAACTACTTCCACCTAAAGAAGCCTTCGGAGATGAAGTGACAGATGATGATTATGATCATGCGCAACAAGTGTGGCGTAAATTCAACTGTACCACGCTCGGTGAATACTCAGATGTATATTTACGAACCGATGTGCTACTATTGGCCGATGTGTTTGAGGGGTTCAGGGAAATGTGTCTAACGCACTATCAGCTCGACCCTGCACATTATCTTACGCTTCCATCGTACGCCTGGGATGTCATGTTGTACAAAACTGGTGTGGTACTCGATACCATTCAAGATGTGGATCAATATGTATTTTTTGAGAAGGGTATTCGAGGTGGTCTGACTCAATGTGTAACTCGGCACGTCATCGCCAATAATAAATACACTAGAGGACGCGGTGACCGAAACGGCCAGTGCGCAACGACAAGTGGAGGCACCGTTGAGAGTGATAATGATACATTTTTAATGTATTATGACGCTAACAACCTTTACGGATGGGCCATGTCGGAACCACTCCCGTACAAAGATTTTGAGTGGCTAACACATCAGGAAATTGACAGTTTGGACATCTCGAGCATACCGGCGGATGGTGAGTACGGGTACGTATTGGAAGTGGATTTGGAGTACCCGAAAGATCAAGCTCTACATGATAAACACAGAGACTTACCCTTCTGTCCAGAAGTTAGAAAATCACCAGCGTATCAACTCCCATACACATCGGAGCAAGTGCTCAACAGCGGTGCTGGGTCGTCTAAGAAATTAATGGCCAGCCTGACGGACAAGGAGGAATATGTAATTCACTATCGCTATCTCCAACAGGCGATAGAGAATGGACTACGTGTTCGTCGAATCCACAGAGTTCTACGTTTCAAACAATCGGCATGGATGAAACCGTACGTGACGCTAAATACTGAGTTAAGACAGCAGGCCAGTAATAAATTTGAAGTGGAGATGTTTAAATTGATGGTCAATGCAGTATACGGTATGAGTCTCCAGAATGTGAGAAAACACCTAAACGTAAAACTAGTCACATCCCATAAAATGTATACTAAGTATGTAGCTAAAGCGAATTTCAATGATCGTGTTTGGTACAATGAAAACCTAGCATTGCTACATATGGCCAAAGTGCGAGTCGTACTGAATAAGCCTGTATACGCGGGAATGTGCATTCTGGACCATAGTAAACGATGGATGTACGGTTTCCACTATGACATGGTAGAGCGGTACGGTATCGAAAGGATTAGAATGGTCTACATGGACACCGATGGGATAGTCTACGCGATCCGTACCAGAGACGTCTACCGTGACATGTTGACACACCTGGACGATTTCGATACAAGTAATTATCCCAGGACCCACATTTGCTATGATGGACGGAATGCTAGGGTGTTGGGAAAGTTTAAGGATGAAGCCGGAGGAGTGGCCATTGAAATGTTTGTCGGATTGATGGCCAAACTCTACTGTATGACATTCGGCAGGTGTACTTGTAATAATGAAGTTGAAGGAGATGATTGCATCACGCCTCCCCCCATCAAACGTGCGAAGGGTGTTAATCGTGCCGTCGCTCTGCGTGATCTAACCGTACAAGATTACATCGATTGTCTTCATAACAGAACAACAAAGAGTACGGAGAATCAACGCTTTCAAAGTAAATACCATATGATTTACTCAGTGGTAGTGAGAAAAAGATCTCTGGCTCCGTTTGATGACAAACGATACGTGATGCCGGAGGACGGAATAAACACTCTTCCGTGGGGGCACTATGCAATACCACCAAGAGCACCACCGCTACCTCCAGCTCTACCAGCGCCGATGGACGTAGACGAATACACAATTTAATTTATGTCGCATGAGTGTGATCGTTTAGGCGCTGTTTGGATATTAGGAGTGTGTGATGGACTGTGATGAACTGTGATATGAACATTTGTTTTGTTGCTGTTTCTTGTAAAGTTTTATTAATTAATAAAATAAATTTTGTTGTCTTTTTTTATAAATGTTATGATTGTTGGATAATGTATAAAGTTTCTTTTTGCTGATTCATTTTTCAATACACTTGATGTTAGTTTTAAGATTGTTTCAATAAATCTGACCGTTTGTATTGACATACTTGTTTTCATTTTCCAGTTTTACACATAGTGTTAAGATCATTCACTGTTAGACTCTTTGCTTTTTGAAAAATACTAAAGATATCAAACTCTTTTCACTTTAAAGTAAAATATAAATGATGAGTCTACACAGAGGTGTACAAATACTGAACTATCAGACTCTTTTTGAAAGTAAAATACCAATCTACTAGACTCTTTTGTCTTTGAAAGTAAACATGTAATGTTGAGTCTTCGCAATGGTTAAACAAAAGTGCTCTTTTCAATTTGAAGTGTAAAACTTTTACATGCTATGTCAAAGATGTGCAATGACTAAACTAATAGAATCTTTTGACTTTGAAAGTGAAGTACTAAGCTACTAGACTCTTTTGTCTTTGATAGTAAATGTAATGCCGAGTCTGCAGAAAGGTTAAACTATTAGACTCTAAAAACTTTTACAAATGCACTTTTGACTTTGAAATAGTGAGCCTCTTCAAAATTGAAACTTACATGCGAATGACAATAAAAGAATTATGTTTGTTAAGTGCTAATTTTTATTGCAAGAAAGGAAATATCTTAACATACAAGAGAAATATTGTTTTACAGTCCAGTTAATAGATGTGAATAGTAAACAATAGTAGTGTTTACATAATTTAGTGAAGTCTTCTGATCATCGCATCAGTGTGAACAGTGGAAGAGTCGTCAAGGCGCTGCACAGAGTCAGTTGACTTACGAGTGGAAGTCCCAGAGGCAGTAGAAGATTACTGTGGAATCTTAAAAACTTTAGTTTTAATACAGAACAAAAAGCATACTTAAATGAAATGGAAAAGTATCAATGTAACACATTGTGTGTTATATGCAAAATTTAAAATGAAAATACAAATAATGTTCAATATGAAAGTATTTTTAACAATGTTAAAAAGAGTTGTATTACTATTCATGACTCATAGCAGCACTGGCCGAATGCCTCTACTATTTTGGATTGCCGCGGATTCGCCGCGGATTGCCGCGGATTTGCCATACAACAAATGTTAAAAAGAGTTGTATTACTATTCATGACTCATAGCAGCACTGGCCGAATGCCTCTACTATTTTGGATTCGCCGCGGATTGCCGCGGATTTGCCATACAACAAATGTTAAAAAGAGTTGTATTACTATTCATGACTCATAGCAGCACTGACCGAATGCCTCTACTATTTTGGATTGCCGCGGATTGCCGCGGATTTTCCGCGGATTGCCGCGGATTTGCCGCGGATTGCCGCGGATTTGCCGCGGATTGCCGCGGATTTGCCGCGGATTTGCCGCGGATTGCCGCGGATTTGCCGCGGATTGCCGCGGATTTGCCGCGGATTGCCGCGGATTTGCCGCGGATTGCCGCGGATTTGCCGCGGATTGCCGCGGATTGCCGCGGATTTGCCGCGGATTGCCGCGGATTTGCCGCGGATTGCCGCGGATTTGCCGCGGATTTGGCGCGGATTGCTGTGGAGAAGTCTATCATTCTGGTATGAGTAAAAAAAAAAAAAAAAAAAAAAAAAAAAAGTGAACCAGTTGTACTAAAGTCCTCTACTGTTCCGCCGTGGGTGGTCTCGGGGGGGGGGGGGGGGGCTCGCCGCCGGTGGTCCTCGGGGGGGGGGGGGGCTCATCCCGCTCATCCCGCCCTACCTTACCTTCGGCTTTTATCCCCTACTCATAAGGAACACTAATGAAATTCTTAAAGAAAATGTGAGAGATTTTAAACATGCACATTTTTTAGACATCTCCAGCATTCAGAGACGATTTTAAAACAGTTTCGGCCTCCACTTAAATGAAACACGAAAAACAATACTCTGTGCTAAGATTTTGCTCTCAGCAAATGATATATTTTTCAAGGAAGACACGGTAGACAGTCTAAACCGAATCAAAACAACAAAAGAAGACAATGGTTCAAGAAAGAGATTTGGGAAGGCTGAAGAGGAAGATTCTCCAAATCATTTAAGCTTCTTCCATTCAAGATCGACAGAGAAAAAGATGTGGACTGGTACGGGAAGACAGATTAGACACTTCCAACAACCCCCGGCAAGATATTGGTCAAGAAGACACCAGCACTTATCCTCTACTCAATTTTCTGTGAACAAGAGACAGATGTGGCCCGTTAAAGCACATGATTTCCCTCAACCAACCCTACAACCTACTGGTATCCCCCATGAATGGCCAATGCCTATTTTACATTTAAGTTCTCCGAAGACTGTGAGAAACTTTCATAGAGATAAGTACCTAGCCTATAAAGCCCCTTGTTTTAAGGAAAATGTCTACAATGACAATTTTTTAGCTTATTAGATGGCAAACCAATTAATCCTCCGTGTCTCAATGGTAAAAATGATAATGCCTTACTAAAACTTTTGAATTTAAACATTCAAGGAATACTTAAAAAGGGAAAGAAATATAGTTTTGAAATATTTTTAAATACTTTACAAAGTAAACCTGATATTATATGTCTCACCGAGCACTGGATAAAACCAGAAAATGATTTTATTTTAAAAACAATTTCAAATTATAAAAATGTATCTAATTACTTTAGACCAGAAATTCAAAGAGGAGGGACAGCTATATTAATTGGTGAGCACATCTCATTCAAACAAAGATTGGATATTAATAAATTTTCAAAATCTCAATATTTTGAATGTTGTGGTATTGAAATTGGAGATAAATTTAAGATAACCATTTTATGTGTTTATAGGGTTCCAAACAAAACTAAACAATATTTAGAAGTATTTTTTGAAAGTCTGTATTGTGTTTTAAATCACATCTTTAGGAGAAACAACTTGACTAAATTAATATTGTGTGGTGACTTTAATATTGATATAAATGATAACAAATCCTATGTAATTGAATTTTTAGGTATTATTCAATCATTTAATATGGAATTTTGTATTTTTTCTCCAACTAGAATAACTAAAAGCTCTAAAACATGTATAGATAATGTAATTACAAATTTTAAAGATGACATAACTTTTACAGACATAATAGAAACTGGTTTATCAGATCACTCAGGCCAAATTGTTAATTTTCAAATTTACAACAAAAAAACTGAGAAAAATATTCAATTTGTAGAAAAACGTTTTTTTAATGAAAATAATATTAAAAATTTTGTCGAAAAAATTGGAAATGTATGCTGGATTCCATTATATATTACTCATAATTTTGATGTAAACAAAAAATATGAACTTTTCTCAAATATGTTTTTAAATGTAATAAAAGAAACATTCCCTTTGAAAAGAACATTTGACAAACCAAGGAAAGATTCTTCAAAAGAGTGGATTACGAAAGGGTTAAAAATATCTTCATTAAAAAAACAAAAACTCCATAAGATGGCAAAGACTTCAAATAATGAAGATTTTTTAAAATATGTTCGTAAATACAAACAAATTTTTAAAAAATTTGTAAGAATGGCAAAAATACTAAATAATAATAGTAAAATACAGAAATCTTCAAACAAAATCAAAGCTACGTGGAATATAATAAAAAAAGAAACAAAAAATAAAAATAAAAACAACAATATAAATGAAATTGAATTGGATGGTATTTTATACAACAATCCCAACCAAATGTCATCCATATTTAATGATTATTTTATTAACATATGCGGAAATCTTAACATAAACCCGAAGCTACATGAAGCTATACAAATCATGGAAAAGTCTAATTTAAAAACTAGTTTATTGCTAAATTTTGAACCTGTGTTAGAAAGTGAAACAAAACAAACTATACACAGTCTTAAAATTAAATGGTCAACTGGATGGGATGAAATTCCTCCAGCCATAGTTAAAAAATGTTGTGGACAAATATCATCCCCCTTAACTCATTTAATAAACCTTATGTTTGAAACTGCTGAATTCCCAAAATTACTTAAGATTGCTCGAACTGTACCTATTTTTAAAAGTGAAAATCCTAAGCTAATTCAAAATTATAGACCAGTATCTCTATTGCCAACCTTTTCGAAAATATTTGAAGTAGCAATCTATAATCAATTGATAAATTTCCTTGAATCAAATAATATTTTAATATCAAATCAATTTGGATTTCGAAAACACAAAAATACAACTATGGCAGTATCAAGTTTTATTAATAAAGTGTCGGAATATCTTGACAAGTCCCAAAATACCGCCGGAGTATTCTGTGATTTGTCAAAAGCTTTTGATTGTGTAAATCATAAACTATTATTGAAAAAATTAGAGTTCTATGGTGTAAAGAAAAAAGCTCTATCATTACTCAAATCATACTTAACAAATAGAAGTCAAAGTGTGTCAATAAACAACCTAAATTTCTTAAATAACCAAAGTAATATAAAAAATGGAGTTCCTCAAGGCTCAATTTTATGTCCACTTTTATTTTTAATTTATATTAATGATTTACCAGTTGTTACCAAAAACTGTGAACTAATCTTATATGCTGATGACACCTCTTTATTATGTTCAGACACTGATATTAACAACTTACAAAACATAATTGATTACAATTTAAATAAGTTAGATGAATGGTTTTCAATAAATGGATTAAAATTGAATCAAAATAAGACACAATTCTTGCAGTTTATGAATCGTAATACTAAGCAAATCACTTTAACGAATTTTAGTTCAATAAAAACAGTGAAAGATACAACATTTTTAGGCTTAAAATTGGACAACAACATGAAATGGAAATCTCATATATCATTACTTCTAAAAAAGTTACATAAAGCATTTTATGCTATCATTTTTTATCCAATATAACTGATTTAAATACCCAAAAAATGATATATTTTGCTTACTTTCATTCAAGATTAACCTATGGAATTGAACTATGGGGAAATTCAGTTGAGAGTAAGCAAATATTTAAATTGCAAAAACAAATTATTAGAGTAATGTGCAAAAAACATCCAAGAACCCACTGTAAACCATTATTCCAACATCTAAATATACTGCCATTGCCTTCTTTATTCATTTTCAAAAGTCTCATGAATATTTTCAATAATAACATCAATATTAAAAATATAAATAATGATCATGAGTTTAATACTAGACATAAATATATTAATTTCCATTTCCCGGCTCATAATACAAGTCTCTTCGAACATTCTCCATTTTACATGAGTATAAAACTTTTTAATTCTTTGCCAAACGAAATAAAAAATATTATTGATGAAAAGAAGATAAAAAAAGAAATCGGAAATTTTCTTCAAAGGGAATGTTTTTATTCATTAAATGAATTCTTAAATTATAAAAATAACAAAGAAAATTAAGAAAGTGTATCATTCATATTTTTTGTATTAAAAAATAATAATTGAAATGTTACAATTTAAAAAGATTTTCATTGTTTCATTGTTTTAAGGCCATGATTTCAAAAAATTAGTATTAGAATTAAAATTTGAAAAAGAAAATTATTGTATTTATAAACATTGCTCTACGACGAAAGTTGTGTAAGCAATAAAGAATTTGTATTTGTATTTGTAACATCAGAAATGTTTTTTTTTATTTTCTCCTTTACTACTAAAGGTAGGTTAAAATTTCAAATTAGCCTAATAAATTGATTGTTTTTATAGCCCTTTTTAGTGGTTTTTGTTAAAATTGTTTATTTTTTTAAATTTCAATAAAGAATAAATACGTCTGTTTTTGTGACGTAGCTTGGAGGAGGAAGAACAACTGTCCTATCGTCTGGCCTTAACCGGTGTTTGAGGTTATGTTATTGTTTACATGGTGTTATAGTGACGTGAGAGTTTTTATTGGGTTTTATGGGGTTTGTAGCGGCATTATAACACTGAGATACAACCTTTTTTAAATAATGGGGAATAAGTCTATTCCCAGGGCTGCAAATATAGCCTATCCCAGTGTTGGACACGGTGGGAGCAATCAGGGCTCACTAGGCCTAGGTAAGCCTATCACCTCGGTCGTGAAACAAAGGCCAGTGATGTTGGTGATTAAATTTTACACTATACAAATAGCTTATATATATACATATACCGGGTGTCTCACGTAAGGTGTCTCAAATCTATTATAGATCAACAGTTTGTCCTACAATCTTGAAATAAAATCATTTCCCACTAAATTGACAACAAGGAAAAATTTAAAAATATTTTTAACGTTGTATAAATACAGAGTGTTCCAAAAACTGGAGGTCACAGGTTCGAATCTCGGAAATTTCAAATACAAAAATATGTCATATTATACATCATTAGAAAGGTCTATTTAATACGAACATTTTGGTGAAAACAGAATTTAGTTATCTTTATTCGTTTAAAAATGGCGTCCATTTTTGTAGCCAAAATCAACATTTACAGAATAAACTGTAATTCTTTTATTATTTGTCATAAATGACTTCTGATTCAAAATAGTTATTTGAAATGAGCTAGCTATGTCACAAGACCACATTTATTAAAAAACTAAAATTTCCAAAATTTTATATTTTTAAAAATGTTTACATAAACAAAACTCAAAAATTTTAAATACAAACACATGTCATTTTGTACATTATATTAAAGCCCTCGTTAAACTGAGCAACTTTACAATTTACACTAATAGCGTATCTCTTATGGTTTTGTAGTAATAACGTAAAAATGTCATTTTCCCATATAACTTGCATGTTAATTTAATGGCATGGCAACAATGAAAGAAGGACTGCCATACTATCATGTTCTGATTAATTAACATGCAAATCATATGGGAAAATTACATTTTTACGTTATTACTACAAAACCAAAAGAGATGCGCTGTTAGTGTAAATTATAAAGTTGCTCAGTTTAACGAGGGCTTTAATATGATGTACAAAATGACATGTGTTTGTATTTAAAGTTTTTGAGTTTTGTTTATGCAAACATTTTCAAAAATATTAAATTTTGGAAATTTTAGTTTTTTAATAATTGTGGTCTTGTGACACATCATTGTAAAGCTTAGCTTATTTCAAACAAGTATTTTGAATCAGAAGTCATTTATGACAAATAATAAAAGAATTACAGGGTATTCCGTAAATTTTGATTTTGGATACCAAAATGGACGCCATTTTGGAACGAATAAAGATAACTAAATTCTGTTTTCACCAAAATGTTTGTATTAACCCTTAGGAGACCAACTTTCGATATATCGGCAGTTGGTATTTTATGCTAAAAAGATGAACTGCCGATATATCGGAAGTTACGCAAATTTATTATTTTAAAATTATTAATTGTTCATTACTTCATACCAATGCGTCATATCTTCCTAAAAACGTCTAAATATATGAAAATACATCCCTTTAGTCACAAAAATTGGCTAAAGTGTTTTATTTTCACTTAGAAAAGACAACAAAGCAACAGCTGATCGGGTGCATGTTGACCGCCAGACAGCTGTCTGCTACTAGTGCTACTGCGTAGTTAGTTACGAGCCGTGTTTTGGTTGCGTGTTTGTTTACGTTTGTTTTTCTTTTTGAAAACATTTTTTAGTACGTTTACAGTAATTTATATGTAGTGTGGCTTTACTAAATGTGAAAAGAGTGACCCTTTGAGGACAAGTGAAGTGGATAGATTGTTGGATCTTGAGTTGAGTGATCCGGACGACGACGGTAACCTTAGCGACGATGACGAAATTGATGGCAATTATTATTTTAGTTCTGCGTCTGAAAATGTGGATGACACTGACGAAGACCCAGACTATAACCCAGATGAGGAAAGTACGCCTAGAGGACCTTTCAGGTTATTCCGAACAGGTAGGAATAGGTTACAAAGTAACTTCAATGAGGTTAGTGAACAGCCTAGGCCTAACCTCTCACCTAGGCCTATGTCTCCAGAAATGAATGTTTCTGAAGCTGAGGCAATCCCCACAGGACATATCAGTGACACTGTAGATGATCCAGATGATCCTGACTATATCTTTGAGGAAATACCAGTAAATAGGGGCAGGCCCCGTGGTAGTAGGGGAAGAGGTAGAGGCAGACCTTCTAGGCGGACGGGAAGGGGTGTAGGTCGGCCTAGAGGAAGTAGAGGTAGGCCTAGAGGTGTAAATGTAGGTAATGATGAACTGTCCCCCATTGAAGTAGACGAAGATAGTCCATGGGAGGAAATTGATGATGAAAATGACCTAAATTACCTTCCCTTAGATTCTGAGCAAACATTTAGTTTCAATGAGTTGCCTGGTCCAAAGCGTTGTCCGCCAACTAACTCTCACCCAATAGCCAACTTCAATCTTTTTTTTACAGGGGTCTTTGTAAGTTTACTTATCAAAGAAACAAATAGATTTGCCAAAGATTACTTGGAAAGGAACTTGCATAATTTGTTGTTTAGGAAATAAGTTTAGGAAATGGAAAGACGTTACTGTAAAAGAAATGCGAGCATTTTTGGCTGTTATTTTGAACATGGGCCTGATTAGAAAACCTATGATAAAGGCGTACTGGTCCACAACAAGTTCCCAAGCAACACCTTGGTTAAATAAAATGTTTTCTCGGAACAGGTTTGAGAGTATTTACTCATTCTTTCACCTTGTCGACAACGCCTCACTTCCTAAGGTAAATGAACCTGGATACGACCCTTGTGCCAAATTTGAGCCTATTATGAGCCATGCCAATAATGTTTTTAGGTTTCACTATACTCCTAATGAATTTCTTTCTGTCGATGAGAGCCTTGTGGGGACCAAAAATCACACACAGCTAATGCAATATCTCCCCAACAAGCATCACCATCGCTGGGGTGTAAAACTTTGGATGATATGCGACTCCGTGACTAATTACTGTTTAGGGTTCACTTGCTATAAGGGGAAAAAAATCAAGACAGGCAAGAAAACGCTGATATCAAGGAATTTGGGTTAGGTTATGTTGTTGTGAAGACACTGATGGAAATGGGGAATTACCTCAGAAAGGGTTACCACGTAATATGTGATAATTTTTTTTTCTAGTGTTCCTCTAGTAAAGTTTCTGTTTGGGGAAAAAACTTATTATACCGGTACAATAAGAAGAACAAGGAAACATCTTCCACCTTAAGTAAAACAAAAATTTACTTTAGGTCAAAAGGAGTACTTTAGGAAAGATTATTTATTATTGCTAGCCTACAAAATGAAAAAATCACAAAGAGGTCCTGTTGTACTCATTTCGTCAAAAGCCGAGGCAAAGGATGTTGAAAAACGGAGGTCCCTGAGACGGGGGCACCTCGAAGTAATGAAAAAACCCATGATAATTAGACAGTATAGTGATTATATGGGGGGAATAGATACATCTGATATGATGTTGTATTCTTATCTCGACGAACGAAGGACAGTCAAATATTGGAAGAAGGTAGTCTGGAACATATTAGGTCGCATGGTTTTGAATTGTTACATATTGTACAAATTGAACACCACAGAAAAACCTATGAACAAGTACCAGTTTATAGTTTCTATAATAGATAATATTGCAGAGGAATGGCTTGGTCAAAACCAACAAGATCCACAAGGCGGAGGAGATGCGCCTCCAGTAAGAGGCGAAGGATTATTCAAACTGCCTTTCAATAGGGAGAGATGCTGTGTAGTTTGCAGCAAAAAAAGTCTGCAAGAAGGTGGAAAAATGAAAAAATCAAGAACAGCATGCAAGAAGTGTGAAAGAGGATTGCATGGGTTGTGCTATCCTTACCATTCCTGCTAAAACAGTAGGCCTAATGCCTAAGCCTCGGAAATATGTAAATAGTGTAAATATTATATAACAGTGTTGGTGTTTGACTTGAAGACTAATGTTTTCTCATTGTTTGTGGTTAGGCCTATAAGTGGTTTTCAATGAATATTTCATTCTAATTTTTGAACTGTGATTGTGAATATTATAAATCAATGATAGGCCAAGTGAAAACGCTTCTACGATTTCACAGCATCCTCGTTTGGTGAGTTTTATATTACATAAAATAAATTGTTACTATATTTTCAGGGTAATTAACTTCATTTATAGGATATTTGTGGTAGAAATATGTATGACTCAGTGTTTCAAAATAATTGTAGAGGGAAAATAAGTCATATGTCACAAATCGGTACGTTTACATGCAACTGTAATATTCTAATAAAACGTGTATAATACTTACAAAAAATTTTTTACTGGGCCAATTATTTGTTTTCTTATACATAAATAAATGGCTAACACAAAAATGAGGAGTTCAGGTCCCAAATATTTTTTTGGGTGTCAAATATATTTCAGAAAACAGTAAAAACATATTTATTTTTTTATACATATACATTATATGTTATATCACTCTGTAAAAAATTTTTGTTTTCAATAGTTTTTAGTATTCATAATTAAAAAGGGATAAAAAAGAAAAAAATTATGCAAATTTCATCACTCTAGGTTGATATTTTGTGAAGTTATAGCATTTTTTCCGAAACATTGCAAAACCTGGCAAAATAACCCTGGTCCCAAGCAGCAAGCCATATATATTCGGGCCGGTCTCCAAAGGGTTAAATAGACCTTTCTAATGATGTATAATATGACATATGTTTGTATTTGATATTTCCGAGATTCGAACCTGTGACCCCCAGTTTTTTTAACACCCTGTATTTATACAACGTTAAAAATATTTTTAAATTATTCCTTGTTGTCAATTTAGTGGGAAATGATTTTATTTCAAGATTGTAGTACAAACTGTTTATCTATAATCGATTTGAGACACCTTATGTGAGACACCCAGTATATGAATTTCAACGTAAGGTTTATATGGCTTCCAGGGACCTTAAAACAAGAAAGTATCATAGTCCCAGGCTTAGGTCATGACTACGACCGTAATAGTGTATTCCCTATAGGGAAATTCGCTAAAAGACAAAAAAGAACATTTTAGAGAATATTTGGTATATATATTCACTAAAAACTGAATCCTTTTCTTACAATTTAAGAAAATATAACACAATTTTACACTTTCCAAAATAAAAAATTTACTTTTCTTCCTGAGGTTTTTATTTTTTTTTTATATATTTCTTTTTCTTGAAAATACTGGAAAACTTCTCTAAAGGTTGTAGAAAATAACATTCTCAACATTTTGGGGGTTGGAAAAGTTATTGGGAAAGTCAACCTAATCTTGGGTTGGAAGAGTATAAAAATTAATTGGGAGAAGGGTGGATACAAAAAAATTATTTGGATGCCTGGATTGTCCTGCAAAAACAATAAAGCTGGTCCTAGCTCTGTCAGGGAAAATATTGATCATTACTTTTTGTACGCATTTTCTCACCCCGTGACGAGGAAAACGATTGTCAAACTATAGTTTCTTGGAAAGAAAAGTGGAAAGGAATGTAAATAAATGTGTAATGACGGAAGAATGAGCTTCTTTGTCCCACTCACTCACACCGTCCACTTATCCATCCACTTATCCATTAGTGATGGATAAGTTTAATTCATCTTTATGAATTTGGTATGATTTCACATTGGTCGAGTAGAAACAATACCCAGTTTAGTATCTGTGACTCTCCGGCGACACTTGACAGTAGCGAAAAATTAGGCCTATGGCCTTGCATATGAATATAAACATCACATCAAATAATAAAATATGGTTAATAGATTAATGTTTTACTGGTTTCTTTATTTCATAAGCTTAAAAATTGTTAAAATTGTTAGACTATCTTCACAAAAGGCAATAAAAAAATTGTCTAACAATTCAAAGACTTCTCATGGAGTTAATTGAAATTTAAGTTATTTTCAAGAATAGGAGTTATTTTTAAAGCAATTTTAAGGATTGTAAGAATGATTTTTTTACAAGTCAAGTAGTTCAGACTTTACAATGAAACCTGTGAGAGTGGTGTTTTACATTGGAGGTACAATACTTCACCATGAAGCACTCTGATCAAGGCATATACCCAGTATTGTGAAGCAAGAAACACATATTTTAACTTGTAACTTGATTGTTGAGACCATTTCATATCTTGATGATATTGCAAATAAAGAGATTTTGATTGATTGATTGAGAAAAATTTGACACATATAAGTATTTATGTCATTAGCATGGAGTCTTACAAGTCTATGTATTAACAGTTAAGTATTATATTAAACTAGAGATCGCCTCCTGATCGAAATTCGATCAAAACTTCAGTTGATGTGGACCCAAGAAGTTAAAAAACATTTTATAATTCAAACATCTGTTCTTCCTGTTTTTCTAGCAGTTATTTTTACAACAGATGTTTAATGATTCAATCAATTCTCCTTCCTCCATAAGATTAACATTGAAACTTTGAAAGCCTGTGGGGCGTCGCCCTGGAGTCCGATGGGAATTAGAATGTGATTCTGCTCATCTACAGGACTATACCTTTCTAACGGTATGCGCGGATTTCTCCTACGATGTACACGAGCTGAGAAAAAAGGAGAAAATGAAACATGCTTGCGTATTAATATATAGATTTCTGTACTCACTGAGTGTGGAGGGCTTGATTAGTTCGCTGATGTGATCGTAGAAGGGTAACCGCTTGAGTTGCACGTCCGGGTGGACAGGCACAGCGTTGGGCATGCTGCCTCGCACCGCCCCCACCATGGGGTCGACTATGGGCGGCGTGTGAGCCTTGCTCTGGTAGTAGCCAGGGTACATGGTGGGCGCCCTTCCCTGCGTACAACAAACCGTCAGGTAAGTTTCATTCGACAATGAATAAAATTGAAAGATACAACATTATTATTTAATGATACATGTTTAAGTGATTCTATTGAATAGGATTTGGTTATATAATATAGAAAGTTTCAAAGACGAATCATTCTAACACTGCATATAAGCAAATTTCAAATTTTTTCGGATTTTTTTGTTTGGTTTTTGTTGATTTTCCTTGAATACTCAAGAGGAGTATTTAAGTTTGTTTTAGCCGTTTTGAACACAAATATTAGTTAATTTAACTTGACCTTCATAACATATTTCACTAAATGCAGATATTTCTTAGAATAGTTCTTAATACGATAGACATTCATATAGATGTATAAACAGTACAATGATGTACGCACCAATTTAATTACGCTGACTACATTAAATATCATTAACGGCGTTTTTTCGCAGCCCGATTGTCAGAATATAAGGCCTTTGACGCATTTTACTCGATAGTGCAGCAGTTTTTTGCCTAAAGCCCGTGGTTTGATAAAGGATATTAGAATTTTCAACCAGTATTTCTTGACATCTGATGTGATTTTATCACTAACAACTGCATTTTTGCAGTCCAATTGTTATTTACAGCCGATATTATACGGCCTTATCAAATAAATGACACGAGTAATATCAGTTCTGGAAAAACTCGCCTCTCTCCAAACTCCATAGTGCTCATTCCCATACTCAGTCCAGTTTCGGGGGTTTTACTTTAGCCTAGCTAATTTCTGATGGTGATATTCCCTAGAAATTATAAACCCATCATGATAACAAATAATAAGAATAAGAATTTATATTTTTCAATCAAAATAAAAATATGCACATAGAGTATTGTCTCAGAATATTGAATATAGATAAAGATGAAACCAAATTAACAGAATAATAAATAACTGGATCTAAAATCATTCTCAACACACAAAATCAAATTTTTCTATATGTTTCAAAAATTTTAAATTTTAAACCAGTTGATTACCTGCTGCTGATACTGGGGTGGGTAACCGGCGGCCGCGCCGGGCGGACAGTTCATCATGTTGTTCTTCTGCACCAACTGTTGATGCTGCAGAATCTGCGCTGCCTGCTGTGCCGCCGTCGGCGGTGTTGATGCGCCAACTTCTGCGCCAGCCACCACACCCTGCCTGATACAATGCAAACATTCTACATTACAGTCTGGTTCTGTGTTCTATGATGTATATTTAGGTGGAAATCTATCTCCATAGATCTCTATACATACACCTGGAATACTCATGCAAGGCAAAACTCTAACCAAAAACTGCAACCTGTGTTCTGAAGGGCAGGCAAAACTGCAAAATGAGCAACTGAAGCTTTGTTACGCTTCTTAACCGGTCACTAACTATTCAAATTCATTGAAACACATACGGTTTTAAAGAAAAAGAGTTGCTGGTTATAACGATGTAAATATCTTAGCCATTATGTTTAACTAGTTAAAGCTATTATAAAAAACGAATGTCAATACGCAACTAGAACATCAAATCAAATCAAATCATTTATTGCCACTGATCAGTTTTTGTACATGGAATAGGCATTGTCAAAATTACATCATGAAAAAGTTACTAAGCGTAAATATTTTTTATTTATTGGTCAGAGAAAAACTTCAACGACAAAGTTGTAGATAATGAGTTGAATTTAAATCTTTACATTTAATATTTGTTTGTTAAGTGAATAATTTTCTTAGAAAACAGGTGTAAAGATAAAAAGTGGCACGACGACGTTGAAGATTTAGAAGAATCACATCTGTGCGCGATGCCCGGATTATCTCTTCCGTTTTAGTAGTCCACAATTGTTCTCACATATATGGAATATTTTTATTCCTCCTCTATTTTCTCTTATAACTTTCATAACAAGTAGACGTTTCATAAGGTACAGTTTAATTTTGCGATGTGAGTTTTAAATTAATTGTGAATACATTGTTATTACAATGTTGTGGTGTCGTGTTCAGCATTCCTCTGTACTAATCATAACATGTGAGGGAGTGGCATTTCTTTTCATAAGCAAGTGTTAAATTTTTAATTTACTGTAATTTTGTTAATCGTTTTGAATTTATTACAATATTTACTTATTAAAAGACAAGAATATAACATTTTATTCGTTGTTTTTCAATAAAACATAGTTGAACTGGCTCTTGTATTTATTTCAGGTCACTTCAACTTTCATATGAATTGTTATTTAATCATATTTGGTTTTTAGGGAAAAGTATCATGAGAAAAAATAAAACATAAATAGGCTTATTTATAAAATAGGAAAAAACTGAATTCTATAATTATTTTATTTTATTAATATTTCCAAATACCCATCGTCTTTATTTATACTTTTTGTAAGTATATAGGAAACTGTATACTTTACTATTAATCTTTAATTAGTTCATGTTACGTACACACTGTTAACAAAGAACTTAGGTGTAGATAGTACAAACAACTTTAAAAACTAACTTTGAAAATAAGTAAATAATCCACAATTCAATTTGCCTCACACTGAAGAGGCATTATTACATGATTTCAAGACGACCGACGTGTCGCAATGCCATTAATCACATCACATCAGTTTTGAAAACAAATTGCTTGCTTTTTGCTGATGACATAAAGTTGTAAAAGGCTATCGAGCAATCCACCGACTGTATCCTATTGCAGGCTGATCTGGAAGTTATTGGCAAATGGAGTTTAGAAAACAGTATGAGTTTAAACCTAAATAAATGTATGACCTTCAGTTTCTACAGAACCAAGTCTCCTATTGAATATGGATATAATTTGAATGGAACTTTGCCAGACCTGACACTATCAGGGATCTTGGGATTGAATGGATGCCTTTATTGAGTGCTGAAGTTCATATTCAGAAGATATGTGCTAAGGCTAATAGAGCCCTCGGCCTCATGGTCCGTACTAGAGCTAACACAGACACATACCCTTCAGGTGCTTTACTGCTCTACCGTCAGGCCCTTGATAAAATACTGCTCTATTGTATGGTCACCACACCAAACAACTCTATGTGATCAGCTACAAAGGATTGAAAACGAATTCCTTCGTCTTGTCGGGTTTCGCATGGGGTATGAGTATCAGGAGGTGCCTCTGACATTGTTGCTGAGATGCTTCATATACAACCCCTTAAGGGTGCGCTCTACCCATCTGCCACGCGCGGATGCAAGGGTTTAGAATCTCTGTGTTTGTCGCCCCAGTTGTAAACCGATTTAAAATATTTTGGTGTCATTCTTTTCGTAATATAATTTTGTACTCCGCTATCGTCTTAAAATTTCGATATTAATTTAAATTACTAAGCAGGGTGCTTGGTAATAATGTTGAAATAAGCGTTTTTGTATCAAGTTTTAACGTATTAAAAACAATTTTTTGAGAAAAAATAAGACGAGACGTGAGTACAATATAATCTTAAGAACAAGAATCTGCAATAAGATTGGTAAAAAGTTTATAGATAACGATGCAAGAAGGGAGATGCGAAAGGTCTGCAATTTCAAAAACATCGTTATTAGACCACCGATCGATTTCGCACTGAAACCAAAAAAAGCATTAAAGTAACAAAATTTAAAATCACCCGTCATATATTTTCCAAAATGGGAGATTCCGCGTATAGCGGCAGTTAACAGTCTCGCTCGACGATTTTGACGCCGAGGTAGAGCGCACCCTTAAGAAGAGGCGTGATCTACAAGATGTCATTTTCCTCTTTAAACTTGTCAACGGAAGAATCGACTGTGCTGAACTTCTAGGTCAGATAGCCTTTCGAATTCCTACGGCCAGCACTAGATCTCAAGACCTTTTCCTGAGAAGACATCATGCCACCAATTACTCACAACACTCCACCATGACCTGAATCCAGCGACTTGGCAACCAAATATCTTCTGATGTGGACTTTTTCGCCTTAAATGAAAAAATGTTTAAAAGACTGGCAGAAGAACGTCTGAAGCTCTCAGATAGTATATATGTTTTTGCTTGTTTCGTTTTGGATTGATTATTTATATTATTGTTATTCTTATAAAATATTTATATTGTTTTGTTTGTATATAGATTTAAATTTTTTGAACATTTTGTTAGATTAAATTAATTCAACTTAATTCGTCAGCAAAGTTCCTATGTTTGCATTTGTAATTTTGAATGAAAATGTCTAATTATTGTTGATTATAACTTTTTTATTGGTATGTTATATTCATCATGCAATTTGATATAAATGTCTTGTGGTGATGCTAGTATAGCACTTAATATTAATTTAATACACATAAGTAACTATTTATATTGTTAGCACGAACTGTTACCTATATTTAGCATCAATTAACTTGTGTATTCTTGTATTGTTATTCGTATATTTTAACTACACACTGTATTATGCGACCTCTGTAAATGGATTTTTCAATGAATATATAAATTAACTAGGTATACAATGCAGTTGTCTGCTTGCAATATTGAGCGGAGCGACTATTTTTTAAATCAATAATAGCAAATGTTTTATTGGTAATTCAAGTGAGCTCGTTCGCTGCGCTCACTCGCCGTCAATTTAGTTCGTTCGCTGCGCTCACTCACCTTTTGGGTCGGCTCATTCGCTGCACACACTCGTCGCCGGATTTAGGTTGTTCGCTGCGCTTACTCGCCACAAGTCTGCAATACTCTAATAATTTTTGATTACGCAGGTTTGCTGCAACGGGGTATTCATTCATTTCACTTCATTTGATGGGGCGGACCTAATCCCAAGGCGCGTCAGCCGCAAGGGCTTTTTGCGCACCCCGTATGTGTTTCAGAGCTCATCCAAGTCTAGGAACCCGATGAACTTCTGCAACCTGCAGACTAGCTCCTCTTGAGGAAGGAAAGAGCCCCTCGGGGGCATATAAACGGGGTATTATATGTTTACAAGATATTTAAATGGTGCGTCGTCCAAGATTTTGCACTTCCTCTCCGTAAACGTGGCATTTCATTCACTTACAAAGGTAAACAAACCACTAAAATAAACAAAACAACAATTTCACATAAAACTACTGTATTCACAAACAGCTGATAGTAACAATCTGCTGTTAAATCTGACCCTAATGACAGCTGTATAATCAACACACAGTAAACAAACCAAATAAAATATTTTTCCTATTGAAATAACATGGTAACTTTAAAGGGCCGTAGGGCAGAACCCTTATGTCCAATTTGGACCATTTCAGATTTATACCTCCCCATAGATGGTTACTATGACCGAGCAAAATTTCGTGAGGATCACTCCAGCCGTTCAGGAGGAGTACTTGTAAATAAAAAGCCAGAGTGTAGTATAGGAGCTTCGCTCGCTCCACTCAATTAATTAATGTGGCAGCGCGTTGATAACATTTACCGCTCGCTTTATGCTCAATTATATCCAAAACTAAAACTGCTAGGGAAAAATTTTGAATGTAAACATTTAAGGATAAACTTATAATCTGAAACTTTGCCACTGAAAGTTTGTTCCTAGCCCAAAAATAAAAACTTTCTCGCTTAGTAACTTTTTGATGTCACGTTTTCAAAAATATTTGTTTTAATAATTATTAAACGTTCCTAATGTAAAGAAATGCAAATGTTCGCATACCATTGGAATCAGTAGTTTATGCAGATTACAAATATATAAGGCTCATTCTTGTTATTTTTTGTATGTATGAGGGACAGTCAATGAAAGCGCGCACACTGCCAGAATTAGTCATTTGGTTGTTTTTGCATGCCCTTAAAACATGCCATTTTAACCGATTGCAAGTTTTCTTAAAACATTTGTACATTGGTATATTCAGATCAAATGAAAAATATATATTTTATTCATTAAAAAAACTACGGATTTGAATAATATTAAAAAATTTCAGTATCTATTTTGAAATTCCAGTAAAATTCCAGTATTTCCAGTATGAAAATAAGATTTCAGTAAATTCCAGTATTTCAAGTATTTCCAGTATCAGTAGACACCCTGCACTAGTATAACAATGGCAAAGAAATTCTTATTCCTAGTTCACTGCATTTTATGTTATTTTTTTTAATTATTAGTTTAGTACATGATTTTCCATTTCTCTTTTTCTGAGTTATCTGGGTTCAAAAATAACCAAATAAGTCCACGGTAGATATTTTTATCAGAAACCGCAAAGAAAATTTTGAAGCAATCTGTTTGTTTAAATTTGTTGGGATACATAGACTTTGCATGTTTTTAACACGTTCAGGGCGGCATGGGAGCAATCACTCCCACACGGGACCCTAATGCCATCCTGGTGGGTGCGATCACACCACCACGTAAAGTGCGTAATTATGTGATTTATTTTTAAAACAGGATCTGAGCAAGAAATTTGAAACCTTGCTCAGCACTGCTCAATAGTATATTGTATTTAGTGAAAACGTAAATTTCCCCTGGGCAGTGCACTACTACTACATTAGGCATGGCAGATTTAACTAGGATGGCAGTGAGGTACGCGAAAAATCATGCCACTGCAAACATGTTAAGTTAAAAAAAATCATTCAACGTGTACTGATTTTCGATGAATTGTGGGATCTGTCTGGTTTTGTACGACATGTTAAGTGTTATATGTAAATGTGTAATATTTTTTACCATATATCATACGTTTTAAAAATGAAAGAACAAAAAGGCAAACTAAATTCAATGTATCTGCTGTAATATTGTATTCAATACAATTTAAGGTTAATAAAACCAATATTTATTAGTAGTTTTTATACTTGTATTATAATAATTTTTTATATTATACAAATATTAAATACCCCCCGTCGCAGCAGACCTGCATACTCAGCGAATTTCCAAATTAGTAATATTAATTTTGACCAGCTAAACTTGTAAACAAAATTTCATCATGTGCTCATAAATAGGGAAATAAATGTCTATTCTCCTTAAGGTAAATATAGGGAAAGAGTATGCAGGTATGCTGCCATGGGGGACACTAAAAGTAGGTTTTTAGCAGAGAAAAAAATTATTTCGACCATATAAAATCATATAGTTAATTTCATCAATATCTGTCCATAAATAAAAGAGTTTGCCTTTTCTCCATATTATTAACATAGGAAAAGAGTATGCAGGTTTGCTGCCATGATAAGTACAAAAACCAAGATTTTTTACCTTAAATGGATGAATCTCAACCAAATGAAGCTAAATACCAAGTTTCATCCAAAAATATTGGTTAATAAGTGAAATATTAACACATCCTTATTCTCCATAAGATTAACATTGGAGCCCCAAAAGACAATGTACTGTCTTTAGACTTTGTAATATCTCGGTAACCAATGGAGATAGAGCAAAGCTTCAAAATACTAAATTGTGTGTTTTTTCTAGCTAAATCCAATGGTCAAAATAAAAATTTAAAATTTTTCAAATTTACATATGAAAAATGCAAAAACCCCATTTTTGGGGTACAAAACCCCCCCAAACTACCCCTTCCGGTAGGTCGATATGTCTGGTTTTCGAACTCATCTGAATAAACGTAGGATTACACATTTCTACCAAATTTGGTGTCGATCGGACCATTTTTACGAGAGTTATCGTGTCTAGGGACACATATATACATATATATATATATATATATATATAAATTTTAATGACTATTGGTCTCTGGGCACCTCAAAACGAAAAAGTAACATGGTCCCCGGCTTAGGTCTTACCATGAGACCTACGGTAATAGCTTATTCCCTATGGAAAATTCGCTAAAAAAAAAACTACTAAAAATATTAGTGGTATTAATTTTAAATTGTAAATTCAATGTATATTGAAGCCAATTTTAAATGTATATCTTATGAAAAATATATAAAAATATAAAAAAAACTTTGGTGATGTTATTTGCAAGAAAATTTCTTAACCTACAATTTAAAGACTTTAATTTTTAAAACTAGAAGACAATTTTTTTAATGTAACAAATATTTTCAATGAAATGGTTTAGTAAAATTTCAAACGAGGTATAAATTATCTTCCAAAAATAAATCTAGAAGCATTGATTTCTAAAGAACTAAAGTAAAAACATATATCATATTTCTTGGTCTTTGTCTCCAAATCACTTGAATTGACTATAAAGGTTTAAATGTTACCTGAGTCTGCCATCGTGATTCAACTCTCTCCTCACAAGGTGACAAGATTTGAGTATTGAATAGGTTTACTCATTTTCAAAAATAACACAAGAACACTTAAAACAACACTCGAATGAGGTCGTCAAAGTTTTAAAAACACAAACATAAAAATATATATTAAAAATCCAACAAAGCCGGCTCGCATGCGCGCACATGTACGAATGTGAGTTACATGTTTGTGCACGCGAGCCAGCCGTGTCGGATTTTTAATAAATGTTTTGTATGTTCGTGTTTTTAAAACTTTGACGACCTCGTTCGAGTGATGTGTCAAGTGTTCTTGTGTTAGGTTTGAAAATGAGTACCATTCAATACTCTAAACCCGTCACCTTGTGAGGAGACAGTTGGATCACGACGGCAACCTCAGGTAACATTTAAACCTTTATAGTTAAAAACATATAATTGTGTGATTAGGATTATGGATCATAGGATGCATCTTTACCCAATATTGAGAAATGTAAATTGAAGCAAAATATAGCATTTTCATCGACTTGTGCGAAAATAAAAATTAGTGCAAAAGCAAACTAAACCAAAACTTAAAGTAAGTAAAACTAAAAATATAATAACTTGGCCAAATCAAATAAAAAATTTAAAAGGGAGTAAAAATATACAGACCAATTTTGACAGAATCTGAAAATGTATATTTAAGATGGCATTCCCGAAGCATGCAGAGACTTACTGAATAGACTTGTACAGTTCTCTAATCTTCATCTGTATAGGGGCAGACTTGAGCCCCAAAAGCCCCAAAGCTCGAGTTTGAAGCTCGTTCTTCCGACCTGACTTGTTGCGACCAGCAAAGCCTAAGAGCATCTGAAGCTCCGACACTCTAAATGTCATCAGCATATTCTGTAACACCACCATTGCACTTCGTCTTGGATTCAAAGCTAATTTAATTTTCATCAAAACTTAACAGTTTTCACTGGGTGGTGTTGATATGATACACTGAAATCTTAACACTACAATTTGCCCAACTTCAAAAGACCTCATCACTTTTAAACTCACAGCAGAGGTGTTTTCATTTGCCATGAGTCAATGCAATGCTAACATATCAAATAATGATATCTACAAAATGTTAGGTATCAGAGGCTAACCATACCAGTTAATTATAAAATAGGATTGGGTTAAAGGAGACATATTAATGGGTTTTAAAATTTGAAACATTCAACTGAAAGGAAAATAACTGTAATTTCATTTGATTAAATAAAAGGAAACATAACAGAACTTTTGAAACTAAAAACTACTGTATAAAAGCACTGTATAAATAATGGAATAAACAGATTTGGTCAAACGCAATGGAAATAGTTTATATTACTTTTTATTCAACATTCACTTAGTCCAATGGAAATCATCTATAAGTCTGCAACGGTAACAAATAATTATCATACAGCCACTACTGATATAGTAGTTAGATTCTTTAAGGCACTCATGCAATCTCTGGTGAATATTTTGAAGTGAACTAGAGATCGCCCCTGATCAACTTTCAACTAAAAATTCAGTTGATCTGGACCCAATTAGTTTAAAAAATGTTTTATAACTGAAACATCTATTCTAACTGAAATTTGTGCTAGCATTTGTTATCACAACAGCTGCCTAGGGGCCATGTCATACAAGCACTATTGCCATCGCAAGATGCCGTCGAGAAAGAGTCGGAAAAAGTCCATGTCATACATGGTGGCAAATGTGTCGCGTTGATGCCGTCCCGCCAACGCCAAGCACCTGTCATACAGCCAGCAATGGAAGCACCTGTCTTCTGGGCGCATTTGCCGTCGCGGTACTTTATTTTATTTTCAAGACAGACACCATCCAGTTAAGTTGTGTCAGCTATTTGTACATTAGATTGCATTTGAGATATTTGGCCTATCAAAGAGTATTATCGGAAGAATTCAAGACCATGGGGAACCCATCATGTTTTTTTCACGTTTGTCGACAGGACAATTATTCCATCTAAGGTTCCAGGAACACAGGAAGTATGAAGATAAGTTCTTTTGTTACTATATCAAATTTTACCGGCTTGATCGAATACCGGTTGATTCTTTTGATGAATTTTTTCAACTGTATAAATAAATTTTTCGGTATATAACATGATGATCACTCCAAGGGTCTTCCAGTTGTTCTGCCATTAGTCAAAAATGTGTCCCGCTGACGCTAGCGCTCTGTATGACAGGGTTCCAACGTGCCGCGTTCTCTACGCAGACTCGCCACCGGAATTAGCGTCCATATGACTAGCTTCATAAGAACTCCATTTCCAGGTTGGAGCGGCATCTAAGCGGTGGCAATAGCGCTTGTATGACATAGCCCTAATGATTCAATTAATCACCCTCTTTGATAAGATTAACATTGCAAATTTTAAAGCCTATGGGGCATAGCCCTGGGGATTGATGTGCGGATTTCTCCAATGACGCACACAAGCTGAGAAAAAAGGAGGAAAAGAATCATGTTTGCCTATTATAGATAGACAATTATGTTTGCCCTGTATGAAGAGATATGACAGGATGGTGAGTGAGTGTGATAAATCTGATCATTAGTGTAGATTTGTTACTAAAGAACAGATGATTAATTTGTAAGGATCTTTAATTAATAGCCCAATAAAAAAACCTGATGGGTCTAGTTTTGAATCTTCAAAAAGCTACTGACACTTCTCAGGATTGAAGGGACAGCTGGGTAACGAGGTGAGCTCTCTATAAGCCTTGCTAACATAACTTGACAAATGAATTTGCACTACTATTCAGTTAGAATTATTGGATAATCAGCTGTTCCATGAAAATAAACATGTAACGTAAGCTCGATTTTTTAGGAAAATCACCAGCTCTCCCATCCCAGCTGTTTTAGCCCATTCGTCAACTTATAAGGCAAGACTTATAACCACTAGGTATTTTATTGATTTACACAGAAAATCATAATTTTAGTACACATGATCAACACTGCATTAGTGTAACAAGAAAACTTCTAAAAAATATATTAAATTCTTTCACTTTGGTTGTTAAGGACAGTTAATTATAAAATAGGAGTGGGTTAAAGGAGACATACAAGAGACAAAGATTACTTTTGAAATTTTACCAAGGAAAATATTTCAATAGGACAAGTCACCTCAACCATTTTAATTACACTTTATTCAGGTTTACATGAATGGAAAACTATCTTCAAACCGTAAGTAACTCAAACTAGAAATGCTACAAGGATTTAATGTAACAGTTTTCGGTGCAAGATATAAGTGCCTACAACTTATTTACAAACTAATTTTACCTCAAAACATGCAAAAAGGTATGGGAGGTTGGGTTTGTACCTGAGCCACAATTCGGTGCGTTCAATATTTAAACCACTGCAAACTAAGGAAAATACTCTCTGAGTCAAAATATACAGTGCAGTTTTGAGGAGACCATACCTACAAATTATTAAAGACCAACTGCTCCTTCAAAAAGATCTTTGAAATTACAAAAAACAGAATCATGAAGTTCAGGAGAGACTAAATATTTTGATATTGCTATATTTTTTTACCTTGATATTCCTGTATTTGACATAAGCCTGCATAACTTAGGAAAAAACAGAAAAGTATACAACTCCATTTCTGCAATATTAAAGATAACTACATTATTATTCTCTTTTGTACAAATTTGATTTTTTCAAGTATCATGGAAATTAAAATTGGGATATAGTTTTCGGGGTGTCTACCAAATTTGCAAATGAAATTCCCGACTTTTTCTCTGACTTTTCCAGACCACTTTTCTGAAAATTCCTAAACAAAAACTAGCCTCATGACTTGTATTTTTGTAAAATTCTGTAAATAATTTTTAAGTTCATAAAATACAGTGAAATTATCAAATTTTGTTAAAAAAAAGTTTTTTCTGACCAAAGACCTAAATCCCCGACTTTTTTACTACTTTTCCCGACCTCACAAAATTGCCGACTTTTTCACGACTTCCCTACTTTTCCCGAATCAATAGACACCCTGATTTTTATCAGACTCACAGAAACTAAAAATACATATGTTTATTGCATTTTACTTTATTTTATTTTCTATTTGGCCCTATATTCAATGGTGAAATTCAAAGTTCATTTTTTTACAATAATGTTTAAAACACCCAAACAATCAATAGAACTGGACAATCTTACTCTGAGGAATCACTTCTCTTGAATCTTTCATTCTAGGGATTTGAGAAAACGCTAAGAATTATCAAAAATTAATATTTAGCACAAATTTATTTTTGTAGATGATTTGGCCAAGTTAATATTATCCCCCATGCCACCAAAATATTAATTTTATCTTACCTTCGGCCTCTTCTACTAGGCCTAGGAAAAAGTATCCACTGAAACAAGTAGATTGTTCTATTACTTGATGGAAAATAAGAGTAACTGAAACTAAAATGTAAAATAAATTAAAAATAAAGGTGAATTACTGATTATAGAATGACAATGTTACTATGTTATTGCAAAGCTACTTTTGGTATAACATAAAAAATAAGCTACTTTTGTTCACAATTTAAAAATACTGTTCACTCTCAGTTTAATTCAGCTAGGACATATCCAGCTCAGTCAAACAGAGAACAAAAATATAAATGTATTTTTCTATAAACCATCATTATAGATTTGAAACTATTAACAATAATCAATCTCTTAAAATAAACCCTTTTACAGAGGTATATGTTTAAAAAAAAAAAAATTGTGTAGTACCATGTACCACACATTCTGACAGGCGTCATTGGATGGCTGGTAACTGACAGCCAACTAAGGCTGAAGACACACAGGCCGGCAAAACTCCCGGATGACTGTTTCGCCGTAGCTGGCTAAAGTTGAAATACATTAGGCCTAGATTAAATGAGGCAGCACACACAAGACACCAGCTCAAAAAAATTTTCCGGATGTCAAAACCATCCGGTTTAGCCTGGGAGCAGATAGAAGACATGACAGTAAATGGGAGATGACACACGGTCCGTGGATTTGTTCCCCCGGCTGCTAGTTTGCTGTGCTAGGTTATGCTAAGTTTCCAAATCTATATATTAAAATTATACAGCTTGTGAATCAGAAAGCCAAAACAAATTTCATGCCAATTTCTGTCTTTCTTCCTGTTTGTGTGTTTTTCGGTGATGCTCACTGGTCCTAATTTGTTTGCGTGTAACAGGACAACGGCTTTCCTGAATCTTGTCAAGTTTTGTTGTTGTCGTGGACTAGGGTGGTGTGAAGAAGGTTTTTAACAACCCGAATTGCATGTGTGACTTTAGAGCTTTGCCATACAGTCAGTCAAAGACGCGAAATTACACAAAAATGTCAAACTTTAATCGCTAAATGGCTAAAGCTAATTAAATTTGTATTATTGTTACATAGTGCTTATAACACCTGTTAGAGGGTTCTTAGCTACTTAATTCAAATGGTTGTCAATAGGACTCCATCCCAAAGTCAAAGAGAGTTCCAATGTTAATCTTATGGGAATATTTCATTCCATGTTTAATTCCATAGGTGGACTTTTTCCAGCTGATAATATTTTTGAAACTAATAACTCAAATGTCAAAGTTAGTATTGGTTTGGGTGATTATCAAATTGAAATGAAATGTATGTCCCAGCAAAGAAAAAAAAACACTATAAATAAATGAAAAAGTTCTGAACATTTAAATATTTTATTGTTCCATATATGAAGTACATAACTATAATAATTTGTAAAAGAATTTACTTTATGTTATTAATAGAAACAACATTTGAAAGATATTTTTGTCAGGTCGCTAACTGTCCTGATGACATCAAAGAGCAGTTTGGAGCTTCATATGAAATAAAAAAAAGGAAATAATCAAATTTTTATGTAGTACAAATATTATTATGTATCTTTATTTACCCACATTTAGTGTTTTAAAATTAAATAAAAATTCATAAAAGGAGAAATTATAACATGTAAACAACAGTCCCTTGGCAAAACAGTGAATATAAACTGCAATTTTAATTTGGCACCAAGATTGCCGCTAGCCCTCTTAGACTTTGCCAGAGCCATCAGTGCAGCCATGACAGTTGAAGAGGTCGGACTATGAAGTGTTCATTTTGATTTCATTTTGCATTTATCCACCAAATAATACCGACTACGGTAAGTGTTGTGTTTATGTTTGTTGTCTGCCAGGTAGCTAACGTCCATTAAGTTATTATTTATGGTGATAAAAGGATTTTAATAACTAATATCATCGTTTTTTGAGATTCACTGTTGTGCTAGTAACGTTCCCTTACCGCCATTTTGGCTGTAACTATGGCATTATAGACAAAGCCGACCAAATCAATCAGATCGTTAACTCTCAGATCGTTGGCATTAGCAACCTGACTAAACGTTTAACTCAGGTTGTTGACTTTGTTGGCCTGACAAATTGGCGAGCTTTTCAACTCAACACGTCTCCTATAAACCAACTAAGAAACATGAAGAAAAAATTAAAAATTTGCAAAGAACGTTTCAGAAAAAAAAATACAATAGGGGAAAACCAAAAAAATATTAACCATTCACGTTCTCAAGCGAAAAGGGTAAAAGAATTAGTAGACGTAGAACGTGTTTCTTCTAAAATTAAGAGGCAGCTGTCCGTTGGGCTTGCTCTCCTACAAAGAACTACAAACGCAGAAGAAAGGGGCTAGTCCAAAATCAAAAGATCGACAGCTAATGTTAAAAGCAATCGGAAGTAAAGTTTTGAAGAAATACAGAGTGCAAAGTGTGTTGAAAAATATAGTATCTTACACTATTAACAAACTTATTAAAGAAAATGGACAGATCAACTCAAGTGCCGGACAGTAAAAGTGAAAGGAGCTCAGAGTCTGAGGAGCTTTTTTTGAAGATGACACAGTTTCCAAAATGTTTCCAGGTAAAAAAGATTTCGTTCGCAAAGGAAAGCTGAAGGAAAGCGGATTCTACTAGACTCCTTGAAGAATCTTTATACCTTATCTTTATAAATTATTATCTTTGGTAATAGGTTTATCAAAGAATCTAATTTTAAAATTATTTATTCAACTTTTGCCTGATCAAAGCCGTTTTTGGTCACCTTTCTTAAGGCACAAGACTGAGAGTCATGTGCTTGTATTAAGCACAAAAACCCTCAATTCCTCGTCACTGCCCTTAAAAAAGTAAAGATTATTGAGGAAAGCAGTAGCGATGATGTCTGTCGCGTACCGAACGTGGTGACGCGATCGTGGGGTAGAATAAATGAATAAAACTCATTACATTTTGAAAGACCACATTGGATACCGCGGGAGCGGGTAGGTGACGGATCGGAGGTTGAGCTGGGACTGTCTGGCTGGGGAACGTCTGGAAGGGATGATCAGATATGTGGCGTGATGGAAGTAACCAATGGGATCACTTTATTTAAATCAGACCATGTGACGTCATATAGCGTGATACATCGTATGATTCTGGAGAGCAACAACCTCTGAACTAAATTATCGAATGTTAGAGTAAACCTTGTTATGTTGTTATTCGTGGATAAGGAGACCCCGGCCGAACCGTTGAGCACGTCTGCCTCTAATGGGCATTTTGCGCAAGCCCCCGGAAGGATGGGATATTGAAGGAAGAGAAAGGGTGAGACAAGGGATTGTCCACTCATGTTCAAGTTAGGGATTTCTATGCCCGTCGCATTCCTCACCCCCTGCTGCCTTGAACATATGTTCCAGCTAGGGGCTTCCATGCCCATAGCATTTCTCCTCACCCCCTGCTGTCTACATATGTTCCAGCTAGGGATTTACATGCAGTTCGCATTAAACCCCACTGTCTTGAACATGAATGGATTGAAGGAAGGGAAATTGTCATAGTGGACAGCCAAAAGACTTACCACAGTGTTATGACAACTTCGTTTGCTGTACCCAATGTCAACTTCGCAACTAGTATAAACCAGTTTTAAAGTTGTCCTGGGACAGAGTAAACCTTATTGAAATATAATTATGGTTATATTACAGATAATTTTTTTTTAGACTTATTTCCATAATTTTTAAAAATTATTTTTAAAAAATTCCATAAAAATTATTCCATAATTTTTATAAATACATTACAATGTCTTACATCAAATCGTTTGTTCGGTAAAAAATGAAAAACTCATGAAAGGTATATGTCAAACATGCAAAAGATAGTGTTTACCATGTATGAGAGAAGTATCCAATTAAATACTTCAAGTCGATAAAAGAAAGAATTATCAAGGGAAAGGTGAGGAAAGTGAAGGGGGAAGTAAAAAAGAAGAAACTGCTAACGCATCATATTTACAAAAATCATATTTACAGAGTGCTCCATCACGGGGATCAACTGAAAAATCTAAAGAAGAACATAAAAGAGCAAGAACTTTTACTCCAGGTAGATTTTTCTCAAAACTATGAAGCTAAGTGTGCTTCAGAGATCCAGGCAAAGCATTTTGGGGCTTCAAAGACACAGATTTTCCTTCACAGTGGAGTATGCTATCACAGGGAATAAGAAAAAAATAATGGCAGAATCCTTTTTTACAGTTTCAGATGACGTGGATCACCACTGCCACGGTGTTTGGCCCATTTGCGACCTGTTTTGGAGGGCCTAGCTGCAAAATTCCCCCATGTAAGCACAGTTCACATTTTCTCTGATGGCCCACCTTTCAAATGTTGGAATATGGGCAACTTTTACTAAAGGAGAACGTTATTGCTGGTATACTTTAAAAATCTGAAGAAATTTACCTGGAACTATTTGGAACCAGCCTATGATGTTAAAGGCTCCATAAGCGGTGTAGGGAGCTCCATAAAAGGAGTGCTGACTCCAAAGTAAGATATATGGGAGATATAACACCCGCTGCTGACCTTGTAAACTCTTTAAAAAATGAAAATAGCATAAGACTGTTTGAAATGGGAAGCAAAAAAATTACTGCCAAACAACCTAACTGTTGTAAAAGCCATTATGCATATACTGCTAAACAACTTGACTGTTGTAAAAGCCATTATGCAGATAAGACAGTTGACTTTTCAAGGCGAGGATTTCCATGGTCAAAAGCTATCTTGTTTTCAGGGTAAGTTATCAGAACAGTGCATACATTACCCAGCTGTGACAATATTTGACACGGGTGAAAATCCTGAATAGTCAAAATCACAAAGAAAGAGCACACAACTTTCAACATCTGGTGCCAACTCAAAAAAGAAGCCAGTTTTAAAGGTTGATGATGTTTGTACTCAACATCATCAGGATCTGAAGATTAATTTGAAATACATTCGTGAATTTTAATAATGTGTGGAATTAGAGAAGGCTTTTATTGAGACTTCTTATAGAAAAGGACACTTTTGTTGTTTTTACTATGAAAGAAGAAGAATAAAAAATCAAGAAATATTGTTGGCGCTAAAATTGTTAGAGTTCTTCCAACCCCAAAGATAAACCAAAAAGAAAATAGGCATTATTATAAATTTTACAAAAACACCTGAAGTTGTCCTCCGTTTTTTTTTTTTAGGCCTCGGGGGCAATTTGCATCCTCTGCCCTCCCTCCCCCTCTCAGCGGTCCTGGCTGAGGTTAGTAATGTATATTGTACCAGTATGTGTTTTTTCATCATTTTATGAACGAAGGATAAAATATGTACGGTAAAACAAAATAATATTAATGTTTTAATTTTTTCTCTCAATTTGATAATCACTATGGATAGAAACAATCTCAAAACGGACTATGGAATAAACTTGTAAATGAGTTTCAAAACTTAAAGTCAAAGGATCAGTTGGTCTTTAAGATTAAATATAAAATTTTTATAGACAATGGGCCTACATTATGAACAAAATTGTTAAGTGAATCACTTTGGTGTGCAATGGTAAGCTGTTGAAAATGGGTACAAAATATTGGAATCGTAACTTAACTTACATAAAAACCTATTCAAAACTACTTTCTGCTTCAATAAAATACAAAATCTCACCCTCAAATCGTCGTTCCCAGCCATTTTCTTTGCCTTCTTAGGTGGAGGTTTTGATGATTCAGCCAGGGTGGTTACGTTATGCACACGGGTGGTTACATACAGCTCCTTTTATAAAAAATTTTTACCTCTCCACTCTAACCAGAGGAAGAAAGAGTTGTTGTTAACAGTACTGGATGCCTTATATTGTACCGTATCATAATCTGAAAGAAAAAAATACACTGTAAATCTTATATACAGTACAAAATAGTTATAGGCCCTATATGAAAAATAACTTATAATTTTTCACAGTCATGTTCACACAGTAATGTTCACGCAGCAATGTTTCACAGTAATAATGCCCCACAGTAATATTCATCTAATTGTCCTACATACTTTGCTGTCATATCAATATATACTTAGCTGTCATATCAATATACTTTGCTGATCATTGTCAACAATGATCAGCTGATACAGTCACTCCGCGCAGTCGACTGGCAGCCGGTGTATTCTCTTTCTGACCCGTCAGTTGCTTACGATACGTTTTTACAAATACTAAAAAATTGCATTGAAAACAGTACTGTTGCGGTGGCT
This sequence comes from Neoaliturus tenellus, assembly GCA_030545055.2. Taxonomy (NCBI): domain Eukaryota; kingdom Metazoa; phylum Arthropoda; class Insecta; order Hemiptera; family Cicadellidae; genus Neoaliturus; species Neoaliturus tenellus. The sequence goes on along the minus strand of CM061533.1, from coordinate 92,940,500 downwards.
CATAAACCGTACTGCCTAGTGATGTAGTTGAAGCAATCAAGTCTCTTACAAATGGAAAATCCCCAGGGTTAGATGGATTGTCCTCTGATTTGTTTAAAAAGATTTCTGCCAAAATTAGTGAAGTTTTTACTTACATTACAAACTTAAGTTTTCAAAAGGGATTAGTACCAGAAAAAATGAAGGAGTCAGTTGTAATACCGATATTTAAAAAGGGAGATAGATTAAATTGTAATAACTATAGACCCATTACTCTGACACCAGTGCTCTCAAAAATCATGGAAAAAATTATAAAGAAAAAACTACTTTCATTCCTGAATTCATTCGACTTTTTCAGCAAAAATCAATATGGATTTTTAAAAGGACGAAACACTGAGGGTGCGATCTCAAAACTTTTATCGAGTATAGCTGGAGGAATGAATGTGGGAAAATATGTTAGTGTTTTATTTCTAGATGTAACTAAAGCATTTGATAGTGTAGATCATAATGTTTTATTAAATATTTTGTATAATTTAGGTGTGAGAGGGGTTGTTTATGATTGGTTTGTTAGTTACTTATCAGAAAGGAAACAGTTTTTAGAGTGAATGATAAGAAGAGTGAATGTGGAGTAGTCAAGTATGGAATTCCTCAAGGATCTGTACTTGGGGCTGTCTTATTTATAATATATATCAATTCATTGTGTGAAGGTAAATTTAGGGGCTCGGTTTTATCTTTCGCTGATGATCTATATGTTTAAAACACAAAGTTAAAAAACCTTTGGACACTTCGTCTGTGACTTCCACTGGACCGATTTACATGCGGGTTGTACCAAAATAAACGTTTTCGGTTCTATATTAGCAGATTTTATTTGTATTTCAAAAATATTTACGTTAAATCTGTCAAAATTGAAAAATAAACTTTTCTTATGGAGATTTAATTAACATGGGGGAAAAAGCCAACATTTTCAATCCTTTGGACAGTTCGTCTGAGACTTCTACTGGGCCGATTTACATGCGAATTGTACCAAAATAAACGTTTTCGGTTCCATATTAGCAGGTTTTATTCGTATTTCAAAAATAGTTACGTTAAATCGGTCAAAAAATAAAAATAAACTTTTCTTATGGAGATTTAACATGGGGAAAAAAGCCAACATTTCCAATCCTTTGGACAGTTCGTCTGAGACTTCCACTGGACCAATTTACACGCAGTTTGTACCAAATAAAACGTAAACCTTTGTATATTAGCAGATTTTATTTACTTTAACGTTATCTTACTTCCTTAAATTAAAAATATCGACATTTTCAAACCTTTACAATTTATTTATTTTACAAGCTTTCAATCAGCTGATTGTAAACACACAAGGTATTTAGTCTAAATACAGTGGATGAGCAAAATTTCATGAAGGATTTGGTTTATTATGGCCAGTACCTAAAAACGTTTACAATTACTATGATGTATTGTCATTTATGAAAAGAAAGTTGCTTAATCATATAATTAACGTTATCTTACTCCCTTAAATTAAAAATGTCGACATTTTCAAACCTTAACAATTTATTTATTTTACACGATTTCAATCAGCTGATTGTAAACCCACGAGGTATTTTGTCTAAATACAGAGTGGATGAACAAAAGTTCATGAAGGATTTGGTTTATTATGGTCAGTACCTAAAACGTTTACAATAATTATGATGTATTATCCTTTAAATGGAAAGAAAGTTGCTTAATTTTGTAAAATAGCTGTTTGCTTTAAAATTAAGACTAAATTGTAAAGGTTTAGTTTAAATAAACTGCTCACATTTGTATTAAAAGAAACTGATGTATCGGAAATTGTGTGCAATCAATTTGTCGTTTGCAACGTTGTAATGCTTTACATTTACTTCACTTAACAACAGTATTTGTGGCGCAGTCGGTAGCGTGACTTACGGTACTTCCAATCTGACGGCCCAGGTTCCAGACCGGTCATCACAAATGTACTTTTTGTAATGTGTCCAATAACGGCGTCACTAATAAATGTTTTACTGATGGTAACGATTTTATTTTAGGCAAAATAGATACGGTTCATTAAAATATTTATAGGCCTGTTCAAACTCTCAAAAAACTTATTTATTAAACTAACAAGTTTACAAATTGATAGTTTAGGTTTGCTTATATTTTGATGTTTTTAACTAATATAACGCTTTGATTAGGCTACTAATGTTTAGGCCTAAGTAAACCATCGATTTTTTAAGTATATAAAATACTAAAGAGTGTCTGCGTTACATAGTAAGGGTGCGGCATTATTGTTTTTAAGGAATATGCCTATAGGCCTACTTTGACAGACACTCCAACTAAAATTATGTAATAATTTTCTGTGAAATAAATTTGTATTCTCTAAATTTGGATAATTATTGAAACTTGGACACTACAGCATAAATATTGCGATATGAAAGTGGTTATAGATGGTTTCTCTACGTTCTATATCCTACCCTAATACCAATATTTGTTAAAGCCAACCATCATAAGTTACAACACTGTAGGCCTTTCCTAGTTATTTATTGAAAAAAACTGTTAAGAACAATTTATCCAATAGGCCTACAAGTGGATATTAGTCTACTTATTTCTGATGTTGTTGAACCTAATAGAACAATTTCCTTAGGCTAATTAGGTTTGCGCCTACCTAAACAATCAAATTGGCATGTTTATAAAATACTAAAGAGTAGGGCCTATAAGTACAATAAGGATGCAACATTATTGGTTTTAAGGAATAGGCCTACTTTTCCGACGCTCCAACTAAAATCGTAGTAAACTTATTTTCTGTAAAGTACATTATTGGTCTTGGTATGGCAGTTCAAAGAAGTACATTTTATAGACTACCTTACATGTTTGCACTAACTTATTATAGCGTTTCATTTATCACTAATGGAGCCATATCCGTCGAGTATCGACGGGCAACAACTAGTACTTGTTTAAGTTATGTTAGCAATTGTTTAGAAGATGTTCAGCGAAAAATGGAAGATGGTCTCAAAGCAATAAGGTGGTGGTTTACTGAACATAAAATGTTAATTAGTCCTGAAAAAATCTGTTATGTAAATTTTTCATACAAATAATTAATTAGGCTACTTTTGAACTTCCACTTAAGTACAAATGTTGGGACTGCTTAGAATCAAACATAGATTGTAATGACAAATGTGTGGATGTTGCTCAAGAAAGTTGTGTCAAATATCTGGGAATGTTGATTGACAGAGAATTGAGTTTTAAATCTCATATTGAAAAAATGGGCAAAAAACTTAATTGTATACTAAGGGTTTTTTACTTTTTAAAAAGGCTTTGTCCGGAACATGTTTTAAAAAATATTTATTTTGCTTTAGTTCATAGTAGGTTGCAATATGTAATAGCTTTCTGGGGTGCCTCTTTTCAGAATTATGTAAATCCAATCTTTATCAAGCAAAAATGTTTTGTAAGGATAGTCAAAGATAAATCTAGATTGGATCATTCTTTTCCCCTGTTCAAAGAGCTAAGAATATTTCCTCTAAAATATTTGTACGTTTTTAAAGTACTGAAGATGTTCTTTGAAATTAGTGGTGATTTTACAGTAGACACAAACAATCAAAAAAAAAACAAACTTAGAAATGTAAACAATTTGCTGTTTCTCAGACCGAAGACAAGCTCTTTTAAAAAAACGTTTGATTTTGTTGCACCTCGAATGTTTAGGAAGTTGCCTACACAGGTTAAAATTTGTCAAAACAAAAGAGTTTTTTCTAAGAAATTGAAAGAATGGTTATTTAGCCTTGACAGCCTTGATTGTCTTTTTTACATTCCATGTTAAATTTTTATCAAAACAAATGTTTATTAAGTATTTAGCTAACTTATTGTATAGTGTATACCTTATGTCCAGTAACCTTTTATCCAGATTATTTCAAGATTAGTACATATACTGTGTCATTTCATTGTTAGCCAACGCTTTTTTGTTAATCTAACCTGTAAAATCTTTTAATATTGCACAAAATATGGTTTGAGGTTCCTTTATATTTTTTATGTTAATCCATTGTGAACCTACCCTTATAACAGGCATTGCCTTTGAGGGTAGTGTATCGCCAAAAGTTTATTTTTTTTATATATCGATGTGAAATGATTTTACATATTTATATTGTTGTTATTGTAATTTATTTTTAAACTGTATACATTATACTTTTCCGGAAGTAATCTTTTCAGTATTATTTGTTTAATGTTAAACTATATGTAACAAATTGTAACAACATTGTAAACTTTTGGTTGAATAAAATATTATTATTATTATTATTATCATATTCGTTTTGCAAATATAAGTTAAGCCCATCCTAGTGAATGAATACCAAATTTTATCAAGCTATAATGTCAATAAATAAGCAAGAGGGCAATTCCACAGAAAGTGGTCCAGGAGGGTGAAATTAAAATATCACCTTAACATACACTTTTTACTCAGTATAAGTAGACAAATATGTAGAGCATAAATGATATTTTTACTGTAATTAAAAACTGTGACCTGAATGGAAATAATTAATATACTATTAACAACTTTTAAGTTTCAAGTAAATTTTAGCAAAACAATAGACAAATGTATGTACAAAAACTACATAGAACAATTGTTGCCTACTGTAGATATTTATACAAGAACAATTGTATGTAAATCTAAAAGGTTAAGTGAAAACCCCTTTTAATTAGGCTACTATTTTTAATTTTTACAAAAATATTTGTCTCAGTGACACAGGTATTTTTTAATAAGAATTAAATATGCAGGTTCATTTTAAATAGCTATGAGTTTCGAGTTTCTAAAGTTACAAGGGTAGAAAAAGTTTGATTTATGTTATTTTGGTATCATTAAGATGAATTATAGGCTACTGTAATTATGACACCATTCATGTACTTCCACGTATAATAATGAAAAAAGAAAAAAAATTTAAACACCCTCTATTGGGACGTCCCCTCAAAGAAAGTCTTACAGAAATAGGCCTAAGTATGCTTTGGATACTTACCTAAGAATGTCGGCCTTAGTCAGTAACAAGACTACAAGATCGCGCCACAATCATCCTACACTCATCCCTCATTCATACTTGGCTTTAAACTACCTATTGAGTTAGGTCGCCATTTCAATAAAGGTATTAAAGGTATTAAAGGCTTTTGTCACACCACACATCATGTTAAACATCTTTGCATTAGAGTGTTCACAGGTCCCTTTCTGTCATTCACTATAAAGTTACGTCACGTTTTCGAACCGTCAAAAAATTGACGATTAACGCTCGGAGGGTTAAAAACAAAGAGGGTTTTTAAAACGATATATGGTAGCATAGGCCTATTAAAACACAATAGAGACTGTTGTTATAAAAATTGCATTCGCCTTTCAACATGGTGCGGCGACGACGACGCCGTGGCAAGGAACAATAACAAGATGAGTTCACAGTTCGCACACTGTGCAGACAAAGGAGTTTTTCTATAAGACTTGAACAACAAGAGGTCCCAAAAAATTACGATAATCATAGGGCCTACAATTATAATGTTGGCAGACACTTACTATGGCGGTCGGTGCTGTTTGTATGCACGATAACCATTTTTGTAATTTTTAAGGTTAAATTTTTATTCTCATTGTTTCTAAATTTGCATGAGTAGGCCTAAGGTAGATGTACCAAAAGCTGACAATATAAGGCTCACTTGATAATTAAAAATTTATATTTCAATTAATTGTTAGTGTAGACCTTTCATAATGGTTTTATTGCATTGTGGGGTTATTAATCTTGATTTATGTGATGAAAAGAGCTTGTTTTAGTTATTTTTTCATAATTTTATCATTAAAACAAAATTATGTGTAAATGTACCTTAAGCTGACAGTGAAATTTGTTCAGGTCACCAAAAGCTGACAGTCGATTGTACCATAAGCTGCCACTGTCGTAAAACAAGTTTCAAAAGCCTAAGAAATCATAATAAGGAGTTTAAAGGTCAAATAAAATGTGTTAAATATCTAGAAATAACCAATGTATTATATAAAAAAATTTATTTAAGATTAACATAGCATATACGAACTTTGACTTAATAATGAACTTAAGTTATTAACACGTCGCATGCTGCCGTACCCGATCGGGTACGGCGCTCGGCGCCCCTCGGGTGCGGCCGTACCCGATCGGGTACGCTCGGCAATGCCTTTCGTTTATCTCCGTATCTCTGTCAGTGTTGCTTGTATACTTCAGTCGCGCGTTGTCGCGTGGTGCGGTAGGACCTGTCTATTTTGTGTTTAGTCAGTTTCGAGTTCCCGCCATTTTCACGGTGTTAGTGACAGTCATTGTGCAACCCTTCACTGTGTCGAGTGTGTTTGTGTGTGTATATACATATGTATATATATATATATATATATATATATATACACATATGTATATATATATATAGTTATATATGTAACTATTTACTTCTAAAATTGTTATAATAAATATATTGATACATGTACATTACTTTTTTTTCCATACATATACATATGTATATATATATATATATATATATATATATTTATTTATTTATTTATTTATTTTATTTGTTTTCATGCGTTTTTATGGTATTATATTGACTTTTAGTGCAGTAATTCGGCCGCCTATACGATTTTTCGTATGCCCCGATTATGCAGGGTGCGGCCGTACCCGATCGGGTACAAAAATGGCGGCGGCCATTTTTTCAATTTTTTTACGTGAAAATTATTTTTTTTCATTATATTTAGCTTTCTTACACATAAAAGAAAGTAAAAATAGTAAAAAGTAAATTCAGCACCTGGGGTGCCATACCGTCAAGGCCAAGGCGCAGCGAACGTGTTAATTGAAGAAGTTAAACTTAATACATTAAGTCCACTGATTGCTAAGCCTACCTTTTAAGCTTATTTAAGGCTACTGAAAACTAGCTTATTAGGCATAAGTATGTATCTGGACAGGAAACGATGAACACACAACCTAATTTTATGGTCCCGAAAGAACCAAGTTAAGTTTAACTTAGATTATCACTAACTAACTCATTAACGTACAGTAGTTAACAGTTATATTCAACTGGATTCATATCAAATTCACTTAAGTTAACATTGCCACATTTTGGCGACTTTCCCTTCATTTTACTAATCAATGTTGGTCATGGAACGTTGTTCGATTTCGCAGCTTGCGAATGGGACAGCCCTCTTTCAACGCCCTGTATAGCCTTCTCCATTTGCTCAGCTGAAAAAAATAATGATTGTTCATTTAATAACGAATTAAGTCAGAGTAAGTAATTATATTTAATAAACTAAGATTATTTCCATTAGAAACCTATTTAACATGCATTGTTCCTTAGGCTGACACAGTGATGTTCCTAAAGCTGACAGTGTCAAAAATGGGTGTCAGCCTTTGGTCCAAGGATTTAATAAGAAAATCCAATGACAAAAACATATGGTTTGCATTTCATGCTATTTAGAGCACTAACATTAAATAAAAAAAAACATACATGTACCCAAAGCTGACACCCCCCTGTCAGGTTAAGAAACAACGCGCATACTGTGTACCAATGCCTGACACCCTAAAAAATATTGAAAGCATGGTTTAAAACTTTCAAGAAATGTTGCAAAAAAACACTATTTTATATATTATTGTCTTAAATTTAGGTTTAGGAATGAAAATATGCAAATTACTAAGGTAAAAACAGTAAATTCAAACTTACCTCCTTAGCAGATTTGACAAGAAATCAGCTTTAACAGCCCTCCACGGTGCAAGGGTACAAACATCTTCCCTAAATTTTGAAACTACAAACTGAGAACAACTAGCTAACTAGATCTATTGAAAGAAGAAGAACTCTATTTTTTTTAATACCAAAATTGTAGTGTACAGTGTACAGCTGACCTTATTATTTTAAATAGGCTACAAATCATTATTGTCAGCTTTTGGTACACTGTCAGCTTTTGGTACCTCTACCTTAATTTATGACTTCGGCCAAATACGGGACATTTACTGTCCCAGATGACTTCTCTCCAGGACGCGGGTCAGATTTAGGCTACTAAATATGGGACTGTCCCTTAAAATCCAGGACGTTTGGGAACCCTGAGTCGTTAGTTGCAGTAATAAGAAGTGTATGTCTACACTGCAAATAACTAACCACATTACATAAGTAGCCTAATTGTGTGAAACTTGTTATTTTTTTGCGTTTCTTGAGCATGAACACTTATTTTGCAAGTTTTGTTTTGCTTTGCTTGAAATGGACTGATCTGCACGAAAATTGACATGTTTCTATTTGTTTCTTATTTTTAAATGAAATGGCCTAAGTATTGTATTGATTTTATTTAATGGCCAAATAAAGACTTATTGACTTATGTATGTACGGAAGAGGTTGACATCATTCTTGTAAACTGAATTGAATATATAATGAGTAAAGAAGATTTGAATTTGAGATATACTCTAGTGGTTCATCAAAATCAAGCATTATGCTTAATTTCCTATTTATTTGAGTATTAATTAAGCCTATGAGAATAGTAAAATTAGTTTACCTCACTTGGACGGTACAGAACAATCACAAAAATGACAACAGTCAGTAAAAAACAACTAATTATTAGTAACACAATCACAGGTTAGGCATGATGTATTACATCATGATCTGATCTGAATGATATGTTTTAAGTTCTGTTCTAATGTTGAAATGTTCTAGTGTTCTAGTTCGGTGAAATGATCGTTGCCTTTGGAGTTCTAGTGCTATTTCTAGTCAAAGTCAAAGTCCATCCATCGTTCATCATGCCATGCATCGATGCATCATCATCATCCCATCGTTCATCGGCAGTGTTGCCACCATAGACCCAGGAAATTTCCTCTACTTTCGAGCAAAAAACCCCCATTTTATCCCCAGCCGATGCAAAAATCCTCCAATAATCCGCCAAGCTATAGGAAACTAAAAAAATCCCCAAGTTTTCCCCATCCAACAGCCAAATTCCACAAAAATCCCTTTCTACTGCCAATTAGCCCCAATTTCATACCTATAATTGTAAATATGTGGGTAAAACCAAGAAATCTGTTCTAGATACATTGGGTAAAACGGGACCATGGAACTCCACACAAGTTCTTACGTTCTTAGCTGTAAATAAAAAACATGAAACTCCGCTCCAGGGCCAGCCGGCCGGGACCGGATGCCATAACAATATGAAAATCCGCACCCTGCCACAAGGATTTTTCTACTTTTACCTCTCCTTTTGTTTTTTATCCTGCAAGTTCATCAAAGGCCAAAATTGATTGTGACAAACTGGTGTTATAAATTTGTTGAACTTATATTAAATTGATCACTTTTCGTTGTCTCTTCATCAGGGGCGGATCAAGGAAATAGTTTTGGGAGGGGGGCTCAGTTCACAAACATGAAACTTTTGTCTAGAGGATCCCCAAAGCACAGTAATAAGTCGCAAAAAATATCTCAATCTTTCTGCTGCAATACAATTTTCGCTGACTATTTGGATGAGGTTTTCCGTGTATGGTTGAAATTGAGTAAATAAAATCCATTGCATTCCAAATTATATAAATAATGTGAATAGTCTAGTTCTTGTACTGCTCAATATTTACATTAGGTGTAAATTATTCATTGTTTCTAACCTTTTTTTAAATTTTTACTCACTATTTTTCTACTTATTAAACTATTCATTCACTATTTATTAATTTAATTTATCGAACACAATTATAGACCTCACTCAACTAACTTAAAAAAAATCATAATTCAACGTATTTGTAAATGTGTCTAGTTTCAAGAACTTTTAAACATTGTGTAAGATATTTTACCTTAAATTTCCTAAGTTCTTGAGTTGATGTTGTCTCTCCTATGCACATTTCACCGCAGGTGCGGCATCTTCGAGCAGATTTGACTTAAATTACATTAATAATACTAACACATTATATACACAAAATTTACAGAGTTCTTCCTGTTTATTTAAGAGCTCACTACACTCGCAGACTGCGCGGCACGCACCGTCACCGCGCTCGCTAAGTCGTCGCCGTTGTCGCACGAGCCGCGCAGTCTGCGAGTGTAGTAAACTCTTAAATAAATACGAAGAACTCTGTAAATTTTGTGTATATAATGTGTTAGTATTATTAATAAGTAATACAGTAAGTCATTCGGTAGCAAGGTGACTGTAGGCCAGGGCCAGGTGAGCCGCATCCCAAAAGAGCAATGGTGTCACTTTCTGCGACATCCATGGATGTCGCCTACCGGCAAGTAGTGTTGCCAACAAAACAGCAAACAACAATCGTTCTCGTTTGCGTTGGGAAATTTTTTGTCTCAACAATTACTAAAATAAGGAATTTCAAAGCAAATTAGGGTAGAGTTTATGGTTTTAAATTTACCTTGATTGATAATTTGTAATTTGGTCATTACCTAATGGTTTGTTATCAACTAATAATACAAATTTAAAATAAGTAATATGGCGTCGTTTAGATAAATATTGTACCCATGGCAAGACTGCTTCATTCTCTTTTTCAATCAGCTGTGAAAGTTGGTAAATATTATAACGTAAGTTGACTTCCGTTTTAGTTTAGACGCTTCATATCTGGAACACAAAAAAAGCGATTCTGCTGACCTGGGAAGAAGTTATGCTTCTTATGCTTATGTTTTACTAAGATTTTTAGTAAAACATGTAAACTTAACATTATGTCCATAACTTGAAAATAGTTTTCAAATAAATTCATTCTTAACAATTTTCCAAAATATAACTCTAATTTGAGCAATAAAATTTATTTTCCATTTTTTTGCCTTTGAATTCATAGCTATATGCATTCCAATAATTGCCCATTAAAACCGATTCACGGGGAAATTGATTCTCAATTCGTTTGATTCCCTTAGCTGACTTGTTCATTTTGTCAAACAGTTCAATTTGGTACTTCAGTATTGCCAACCAAACAAAATCAGCGGCACGCTATTTTAGCAATGTGTCACCTCCAGTATTAGAATATAACCTCCTTGGTCTTACCTCAATAGGTATAACTTACTGTTATAAACACTGTTATTATGAACACCGATGAACACCCTAATCACTATTTTGAGACAGGGACCTCACATAGTGGGTATTTTAACCTGAATATGAATGAGAGATGAGTGCTTGTTCACTCTATAACTTAATTGTCTTTTCGAAGAATATATAGATGGGTTCTAGATGAGTGACTCATATTGCAAATGTAATGTCCGACGATTACTCTCGATAGAAGTTACAGATCAGTCTCAAATTTCAGTTGAATATTCTTTATGCAATTGTTAAGGCTAAGTTTGTTGTTGAAAACATTTGGTTGGATATTAATCAAATTAACCTAAAGTGTAACTTTTTAATTTTCCCCATAAGAAATGCATTGGAGGCATTTTTAGTCGTCGGTTCTTTGTTTACATTTTGGCAACAGGTATTGACCATTCTTAATCAATCAATACCAACGAGCTCATTGATCAATACTGAACTGAGACTGAGCTGAGACGTTCTGATTTGTCTACTGACCGGCTCAATTCCAGTCCAGTCCAAATTATTGGATTCAGAACAGAACGGAAAACTGGATTGGAGTGAAGTAGTCCCATAATAAAAACAAAGTTGTTTTACAAAAATATTTTTTTTTAATGTGACAGTCCCTAATGCAAAAGTTTAAATATATTCTTCGAATAGACGCTTGCGGGAGGTATGAGCGTACTCCTAGTTATAATTGTACCTGACAATTTAATTGCTAATGCATATTTGTATGTCAATGGCAAATAAACCGTGGGGTCTCATAATAGCTACGCTCATAGCAACTACAATTTGAATGTTGACATAGGTACTAAAATGGCAGTGTGAATTAGCGCATACACTCGTAGGCGCTGGTAGAACATTTCAAATTTGTGTAGGCGTTAACGAAAATATGACCTATACTTTTTTGAGAACATTGATTTTGACTGTTCGATTTTAAAATATATTTAAATGTAGCAATTAAAAGTGAAAAAAGCTTTTAGGTCCGACAAATTTCTGTATATCTCGATTAGCAACTACTCTACATAGCCACTAAAATTGAATTTGTAACATAACGCCTACAGAGTCGTTCGGAGTGAACAGCTCTTTTACAGAGCAGCTCTTTTGAACGACTTCCCTGCCATGACATCTGCAACCAGCAGAGTTGCCAAGAGATGGGTATTTTAACTGCGTTTGGGGATTTTATGGGGCTTGCTGGGATAAGCGGGAATAATTATGATGTTTTATGTGATTTTTATGTAGGATGATGAAATTTCCAATTTGAGCTGTTGCTCTCTAGAAGGAATGTAAAGATAATGAACGAACCAGTAAAGATTCGTTCTTTTACCTACCGCTCATTATTGTAGGCGCTATCGAGAAACTGAGATGTTCGGTGCTAACGAGAATTTAAGAAATCTAACTACAACTACGTAAAAACGAAATAGTCTACTAGCAACTACACTTTAGCGGCTGCGATATCGAAGGCACTAACGAGAAATTTTAATAATTGTGTAGGCGCTAATCGAATATTTAAATTTTCATTTTTCCCGCCTTTTCGTAGTTGCTATGAGAACATTCAGTTTTAGTTGCTACGTTTATTTTCACTTTGTAGTTGCTACGTGCGTAGCTACTATGATACCCCGTCAAATAAATGACTGATTTCTGATGATATAAAAATTAATAACGTTGCCATATTTACTCAATGCCTATACACTGTGTATTAGTCAGCTGATAGTAAACGTCTTATGCCCTTGTCAAATGAATGTGAAGGACAAAACAAATCAAAATTCAATTCAAATTCTTATGATCCTGTTTACCACTACAGGAATCACAGTCTTTATAATACTATATTAGACTGTGACAATAATTGTCAAGTTTGTGTCACTCGTGTTCTTCTCAACCATCTTTTCTATTTCTTTGCAGCAGGTATAATTAAACAACGATAACTGAGAAGGTAAAAGTTTAAGTAGTTTTAATAACCAGTGAAGTCTAACCTATAATACATTTCCTGTCAATGTTTACCTGAGCACAGACTTCCTACTACTTTAACAAATAAATTACAAAATTAATCACTTTCTAGAATGTTATTTGTTGGTTTGTCAATAGGTTACTTTATTTTTTATTAAAGTTTCTATAACCTATCACACACTTATTAGTTTGTCAAGTTTTGTTTATTCACGCAAAGCCATTATTTACATTGTTTTAACATGCAGGAGTAGATTAGTACAAAAGTTCTTATGCTGAAGGTTAAATCTAACAGTAACAAAAACAAGATAGCTATCTTGTTAGCTTATAATTTTTTTATAGAAATTGTATGAAAAATTGAGATAGGCTTACTTTGTTATTTGTCAGTGGCAAACAAGTTAACAAAGTTCAATGCTGAAAATAGACCAACATCACAAGAGGAATAAAATAAGGGAAATGTACTGAGATGCATTTTAACTCTAAAATATTGAAATGTAAACATTGTGTGTGGTACTATCCTGATAACTTAAATAACTGGAGTAGTTAGTAATCAGACTACATCACTATTTTGTTTTCAAATAGCCTATTACGATATAATTGTCAGAAGAATAATTGTTATAACGGTACCGTATATTATCAGATAAATGAGTACATATAGGTACTATCCTGATAACTTAAATAACTGGAGTAGTTAGTAATCAGACTACATCACTATTTTGTTTTCAAATAGCCTATTACGATATACCGTAATTGTCAGAAGAATAATTGTTATAACGGTACCGTATATTATCAGATAAATGAGTACATATAGGGCTTCCGAGCTTCAAACGTAGGTTTTTTTGGTCCAGCTTTTCAATCTTCTACCGTTTGCGCCAATTTTTCGACTGTTAGAAAACATTACGTAACTTAATTGTGAATGGCAGAAACTCAGCCATAAACACTACCGCTGTTACCAAGAGGTTCTAAGGTGCCTGAAAACACACATTTCAAATGGCGGAACGTAATTGGTTCACTTCACTTATGGTCTCCGTCCGTAGGCTTCCTTCGAAGCGCTGAACAGGTCAAAGTGCCAACTCTGTTGTTAGTCACTATAGGATGAGTTGGGTGAGGTCCATACCAAGAGGGGTTACAAATTTAAGAATGCTCAAAAAAGCTATCCAAATCATAATTTGAGTGAAGCAAAAGACAATTCTTCAAACCAGTGCAAAAACTATTAGGATTGAGAAGGTCAGTTACAAAAGAAGGCAGAGCCTGAAAAAAATTTGAGACTAGATACAATGGGCTTAAAACTATTTGTTAGGGTTATTTGTAATATGCCATCAAACATCTGGGAATAGAAAGCTATATAAAACAGTGTACAAGATTAGAGTTCACAAAAGAAATTATTATTTTCTGAAGTAGATTAGCTATCTAGGCCCTATGTGTTGAATTTTTATTTTTTTATGTATTGTAGCCTAAAACAAATTTTGGTAGATAAGAGAATGTTAAAAATAAAATCTTTGTGTTAAAGCTAAAATTATTAATGTAGGCCTAGTTAATTTAAGGTAAACTGATATAACTTTAGGTTTTGGCTCTAAGAAAACAAATTATTTATGTACCATAAAGGTATAAACATTCCCAATCCTAAATGCATAATGGAACTAACATATAAAATTTTAAGCAAGTAAGTTACCTTTAAACAGGCTGAACTTGACCCTATAGTTCAAATTTTAATTCCATAATAAATTTTCTATAATAATTTTAAATCAAAGGAAAGAGATTTAGAAAACTCACCAATTTCCGTATTTTGTATAATATAGGTAACTTAATGTGGTAATTAATCATTTAAATATTGAAAAAGATGTCCTTGTTACTTTAATTTTTTTATATATAAGATAGACAAACCTCTTTAACTAGGGTTGACTTGAAAAACAAATGAGTTATTTATTTAAAGTAGCTGTACATTGCCGAGGTAGTTACCCACGTTTTTAACAAAACACCCATAAACTTCTCAGAGGCCCATCCTCTTTTCCTTGGACATGTCCTCTTTTTAGAGCATAAAAAAACCGGGCGGATTATTGAGAATCACTCCATTTGTCCGGCTTTTTGGGAGCAGCAAACTGAATATCTGTAGTTCTATGTTTTTACCAACCCCTAAGAAGGTTTTGTATATTGTTACTTCGTCCATAATGTTATCAAACGGTTTTTTATATTGTTTAAACTTAACTGTTTAATTTAGAGTAATAAATAATACCATATTTACTTTTTCAGTTTGTAGGATACCTATTCCTTTTAGCAGCCTATTAAGTGAATGAGTGAGGTTATGTTTTAGCAGAAGATAGGCCTAAATAGCTTTCCATTTGTACTGGCTTAGTTTGATGAAGGCATTATGTTTCATTATGTTCCATTATGTAGTCATGAAGGACCATTAGTTTTTTTATATAATTTGATTAGTTGTTAATTGCCTTGGTTGTTAGTGCCTAAAAGTAAAATAGTCTTTTAAAGCCACTAATTGTGAAAGTGACTGGGCACTTTATTCAATATGAGAAAGTGACTCATATTGATTTAGATTCAATTGAATTTTTACTTAATTACTAAATACTATATTAACATTTTTTTAACAATTTTTACTTTATCTAGCCTACTTTTAATAATTTATGTCAATTAAAAGAACTCCTCTTCATAAATGGATGTAAAGGAAAATTATTTAATCTTTGCTATTTTATACAGTTTGTATAAATTTAATTGCATAGTTAGCATCTACATAATAAATTACCTGCTCCTAAAATTTTAGCCTACAACTTTTTCTCACAGTAGAAAAATACACGGTAATACACATAACTAAACAAAATCTACTGATTTGGTGAAACCTTCTTAATACGTTCCTAATAATTGAATTTAATAATAAAAATTGCACCTTATTCAGAATTTTAACGAATGTTATTATTGTAACAAGGTGAAATTTATAACTGTAAATTTCAAGATTTTGTTTGTTTCCCACTCTGTGATATTTAATTTAGGGGGTGAGAGGGGTGTGGTAGGAATTCAAACTCTTGTGGTTCATTAATCCGACCCACAACGAGTACTAAGTGTCCTCTTTTTCATCCCAGAGGGTATAGTAATCCTACCATTAGAGAAGCTAACTTATTGATAACTTTATGAGAAGTACATGATATGTTTTTGGCTGTGACCATAGCGGTTTAAAAATAGTTTTTATTTCTGGCCAATCATTGTCGCTAAGATAATAAGTTTTTATTCCTATCTAAATTATAAGTGTTTCAGTGTGTAACTAAAGGAATCCTGGATATATGTAATGTAGATAATGTAGATATACGGGTAAAAACTTGAAAACAGGACAATTGCTGTCCCCAGCTACTTTTCTCTCTTCTGTCATGTATACCCTACCCCAAACAGGTTTAAAATAATTTACCATACTTTACCTTATTTAAAAATGTCTAGGTTTTTTATTTTGGCTCTATATGATAAAAGAAAAGTATGTTTGAAAAGTTCATGACACCTAGTTTTAGTGCAAAATCCCTGTCCCCAGACTTAGAAATTGAATACAAAAGCTCATATTTTTGGTCTGTTTAAAGGTAATATAATTAAAACATTTGGTTTAAAATAATTAATAATGTTGAAATGTTGAAAAAAATTAATCATACAGGCTTTTTAATTTAATATACTGGCAACAATGATTGCAAAAAGTCGTGTCCCCAGAAATGAACGTAATGCTGGGTTCAAGGGTTAGAACCAGTTTTCTTCAGGTCTTTCTATCTTGTCGACCTCGGGCTGATCAATATTTTACACTCTTTCAGTTTGTTGTTGTGTCTTGGTGATATAGTTTTGCTGGATTATTATGCCAGGCTTTGCAGTATTAAAAAAAGTCTTTATTTGAAACCCTTTTTGCTAGTGTTGAGTTTTGTGTAATGGTGGGTCACTGCCAAAAACTCCCAATAACTGTGACAATGACGGGAATAAGTTATTGAAAAGTAAGAAAATATATGTAAAAACACATATGTAATCAAACATATGTCTTGTGAAGGGAACTAAGCCACTGTGTTTCATTTTATTAAATGACGAGAGTGAAAATGTAATTATAGGTCACGGTAATTTGGGTCACTAAATCTGAGGATCTGAGGTGTGACCAGCATTAATTTTTGTAATTTTTGTGACCCAAATTACTTCTCTTATGCGTTTTCAATGTCGAGAATTATTGTTTTTTTGGCAACTCACTATATGATTGAAGATTACTTTTGTTTATTTTCTTCATGATACCCATTCCGTTGGGGGAGATTACACAACAATATGGGCGGCCAGAGTTTGGTTGTGAAATTCGCGAGAAAAATACAAACCTCGCCTAGTACAGATTCTTCATTTAAGTTCAAACTCAAATGGTTTATTTAGCCATTCAATCCTAAGACAATAGACGAAGTCCTAAAACTAACTATATCCAAGGGGAAACACAATAATATTGTGTTGTGTAGTGTGCCTGTAATGTCAGTCACGTGACCTACATTAGCTGTAATTTGGGTCACTCTTTTTATGGTGGGTCACAAAGTATTTAATGTCATATAATTAAAATCCCTATTTAAAACTAACATTTCATAATTGTAACTTGTACTTAAAAGCAAATAGATTTAAAATAAAAATATTGCAGTGTCGAATTTACATTGTTTTTTGGGTGATGAGATGTACAGAGATCCTGAAATCATCTATTCTATATATATAATACGTGATGCCCTTTTTTTGTTAACACTACTCCTCCCTTATTTCTGGACCAATTTTAAAGTTTGAGGTGTCAAAAGAATGGTCTCAGTTCTTAGTTTTGCAATAAGGTTTTAGATGTTTGATATTTTAATTCTGAAGCTCACAGGAAGCCCTCAAAGTTCATTTTTTGTCCATAAGATTAACATGGGGAACAATTTATATTAAATTGCTAAATAAAACAGCTGTTGATAGTTAAACAAACAAACACATATGTTAAAGGCTGAATTGAAGCAAATTGAACTGGTACTGAAATATCAACACAATTTCATAGTTTAATACGAGTGTCTAATCTGAGGTTTTAACCTTTTCTCAAAATGTAGCAGGTAGATTTTGCTTGAAAGTTTTATTTACGCGTATTTGGGCACAAAAATAAGTTTTGTAACTTAAGGGGCCGGTCTACCCCAGCCAAAACAACAACAGTGCCGAATACCGCCTTGCGGTCGTAGCGCTAGGCGAGTTTGATGGCTGCAGAGGTTTACGGGGATCGTGGGGGTAGACCGGGGCCTTTCTACCCCTGGCGCGCACCCAAATGCAAGGGTGTTTTAGAATAGTGTTATCTTCTGCCAAATGAAGCCTAGAGCTATAAATAAGGTGTCATATTAAAGAAGAATAACGGTACTAATTTTCCTCTGTTACACTTTTGTAATTAGTTCATTAAAACCAATAGAAAACCAATAAAAACAGATGATTTTAGACAGTTATAGCTGAAATTAGAAATTTTATTTTAAAATTCTAAAAAGATAGCCGACTAGATCCTTTTATCTACTTTAAAAAAAAAGTTAACAGGCAATCTCTATCTTAAGTGGTTAGTTTTAAAACACGATCCCCGTAAACCTCTGCATTTACAAAACTATAAAACAGATGATTTTAGACAGTTATTACTGAAATTTGAAATTTTATTTAAAAATTCTAAAAAGATAGCCGACTAGATCCTTTTTTCTACTTTTAAGAAAAGTTAACAGCCAATCTCTATCTTAATTGGTTAATTTTTAAACACGATCCCCGTAAACCTCTGCAGCCATCAAACTCGCTTAGCGCTATGGCCGCGAGGCGGCATTCTGCATTGTTGTTGTTTTGCTGGGGTAGACCGGCCCCTTAACCCTGGAAAAAATTCATTTTTGTTTACGAAAACAATTTTGGAAATTGAAATTTTTGACATGGGTCTTATTGGTTGTCCGACTGGTATTGAAACAATATTGAAAGGTAACAAATATTAAAATAGAACACTAAATTTGTGTGCATGGGGTTTCAAACTGCTGTAAACTATAAGGAAAAGAATAGTTGGTTGTAAGTGTAATACGGTAACCTTTTTATTAACTACTATTATAGCATGAACATGTTTTATGCAGAACGCTACACATATTAAAAACTGTGTAAAAGTCAACATTTAAAAATTTTTTACCTCCAGTATAGAAAAAAGCTTATTAAAAAAATGGTTTTTATAAAGAGAAATGTTAACCAAAATAAAAATGCCACTAAAAACAAAATGGACCACACCAACAAAGATATACAGGGTGTCTCTGAACTCCTTACCGACCTTTTAAGGTATTATTCCTGGACCAAAGACAAGTCAAAATATCATATTTAAATTGTCCGGAAGTCTTTAATTACTCACACAGCCGCCATTTTGTTTTTTTCAAATAATAATTTTTATTTCCGTAACGGATGGTTTTATTCAGTTCATATTTGGTATGAATCTTTATCATACCAATGTACATTTTCAAGAAAAAAAATTAATTTTGTCCATTGTATATTTTCAAAATGGCGGCCATTTTAAATTTTCAAACTAAAATATCTCAAAATCGGTAAATTTTATAAAAATTTTATAAGATACAAAAAAGTTGGCAAATTAAATTATGTAACCAATGGTACCAAGTTTGTAAGGATATGACAACAAATAACGGAGTTATTGCGATTTTATCCATGAAAAACATTGATTTTGCATTATAAAACGGCCATTTTAACAGAAAAATCAATGTTTTTCTTGGATAATATTGCAATAACTCCGTTATTTGTTGTCATATCCTTACAAACTTGGTACCATTCGTTAGATAATTTAATTTGTCAACTTTTTTGTGTCTTGTAAAATTTTTATAAAACTTACCGATTTTGAGATATTTCAGTTTGAAAATTTAAAATGGCCGCCATTTTGAAAATATACAATGGACAAAATTAATTTTTTTTTCTTGAAAATGTACATTGGTATGATAAAGATTCATACCAAATATTAACTGAATACTACCATCCGTTACGGAAATAAAAATTATTATGTGAAAAAACAAAATGGCGGCTGTGTGAGTAACTAAAGACTTCCGGACTATTTAAATATGATATTTTGACTTTTCTTTGGTCCAGGAATAATACCTTAAAAGGTCGGTAAGGAGTTCAGAGACACCCTGTAGATTCTCTTAATTTGTGATTTCTTTATTTAAATTTTGTAATGTCATGGTAAGTTAAGTTATAGAGGATTTAGGCATAAATAGTAATGTGGACTCATTCACTATGTCATTGACTACCTCATTCAAATTCAAAATATCTTTATTTTTTTATTTGTACAATCCGTACAATAAATAGTGTCAAGTTCTTAATTACTAATACTTAATTCTAAGATGACAGTGAATAAAATTCATCCAAAGAATAAATAGGCCTTTCAAATAGAAATTTTTTGAGGTTAGACTTAAATTTGTTGATGTCTACAATTTCTCTTATTTCCTTAGGAATAATTTTCAAAAATTTTACTCCTTTGTAAGAAGGCTTAGTCTTAAAAACCTCAAGGTTATATTGTGGTAAAACAATATCAGTTTTGTTTCTGGTGTTGTATGTGTGGTTTTCACAGTGTATTTTAAACCTATCATTTGTTTTTCACATGCATAATACATTCTAGCACAT
Source organism: Neoaliturus tenellus (assembly GCA_030545055.2). NCBI lineage: Eukaryota > Metazoa > Arthropoda > Insecta > Hemiptera > Cicadellidae > Neoaliturus > Neoaliturus tenellus. Next base: position 92,919,985 of record CM061533.1, on the reverse strand, counting down.
ACAAACCAAAAACTGTTAATATTTTTAAATTAGCAAAATGTTGTCTCACAGATTCTTTATAATCCAAATTTAACATTACCCTTAAGGCTTTTTTCTGTAAAACTAATATTCTACGGTACTCAAATTTTGGTGGGAAGTGCCTCCATAAACTGAGATTCCATATGCTATATGAGATTGAATGTGGGAATGAAAAATTACTTTTAAGGTTGCTAAATCAATTAAATAATACATTCTTCTTAAAGCATAAATTCCAGAATTTATTTTGCGAACAATGTGATCCACGTGCTGGCACCAACTAAGACAGTTGTCAATATGAAGTCCTAAAAACTTTGTGCCATCAATTTGGTTAATTGATTCATTTTCAATGAAAATGTGGGGATTGAATTTATTTTTGTTCTTTTTTGTACTGAATGATACAAAATTTGTTTTCTGAGCATTTAAAATTAATTTATTGTTTGTGAGCAAATTATGAATGTTTGATAATTCTGAGTGAGCAGCAACCTCCAGTTCATTCGCTGTTCTAGCAGATATGATGAGATTTGAATCATCAGCATACTGTATGAGTTGAGCTTTAATATTATCAAAGGAACCAAGGCATTTAGACATATCTTTTACATAACAGATGAAAAGTAAAGGTCCTAATATTGAACCTTGAGGAATGCCATGCTTTACTAATTGAGTTGAGGAAGGATATTTTAACATTCTGGTATCATACAGTAGTACTACAAAAACAGCCGCAGTGAGTACTGCATAACTCATACAGGACCGGGGAGTAATGAAATGTTGATTTTTATTCTGTTCTCATGTACGTTTTATGTTTGATGAACCATGTGGATCCAACATCTGTGAATTTATTCTAAATTTTATAGGAGGGTTTAAACAAAGGCCCTAAGACATATCGGCAAAAGAACAACTACGTAATCTTAGCTAATTTAAAACTAAAAGAATGAGCACCACATCTCAACACTATCACATTTGGAAGTTAGAGAATTGGTAATGAAGATCGATCGATGAAACACCAATAATGTTCTATCTTATTTTCACTATAGTGAATTTTTTTTTTAAAGTATTACCATGGAGCAAAGTTTGATCACCAGGTACCCTAATAAATGCAGCGTGTTGCGCTGCACAGGCCCCCTAGTGACCATAAATTTATTGAGTTCTCTTTGAGCTTCTAACAACCTATATATTCATAATACATCATATTTCTATCACTTGAGTATTAATTGGGTACCGTACCTAAAAGGCTAATGGAATCATAATTATTATAATAATTTCAAGATATCCTTGTAAAAAAACTAAAGAATATGTGTGTGACCCATATTACACAAAAACCAGTGTTAAAATTTCTCTTCTAGTAATAAATAATGTTATTAATTTATTCCGGTGTTAATAATATCATTTAAATCAACTACGAAGACCAAACATTCAAACAAAGTAAGATTTATTATCATAGGTAATTATTAATTTTTTAAGGCGCTGGGGACAGCAATTGTCCTGTTTTCAAGTTTTTACCCATACCACTATTAAAATATAGCATCGTAAATCACTCAAATATTTATTATGGTGATAAGAATAAGCAATATTTGTAAATTACAATAAATAACTGATCATTTTCTTATAAAATTATTTATTTGTGATCAAATATTAATGATTATTTGATGTATCCTTCTAGACTGAATTACTCGCCATTTCTCAAATGAATAGTGATGGGCGTCAAAAATTCAAAAATGAATAAATTCAGTACTACAATGTTAAGAATAATTTGAATAACTACTACGGCTTTTTTATGACATGCTAGAGGATACATTATTGGTATCAAAACAAAATGACTAGCGACCACCCTAGCTTTTTCCTGCTCTTTGTTATGAATTTGACATCATCTGGACATTTGTCGCCAGTGCTTGTCGCAACATGAAAAATCAGAGCCTCAGCTTAAACTGCACTGCGCACACTTATTAGTTAGAGCTAGTTCAGTGGAAGTGATGTGTAACAGTTATTATAAATAAATTGAAAACTTAAACAAATTGTTCTTTTTGTAATACTTAAAGTTTAGTGCTGGTGAGTTACCCATTTGTGATTTTTTATTTAAATTTACTGTAAGTTTACAAAAGTTATTTATAAACTCTAACTATGATTTATTTACTCTAACTTTTATGTAAGTTGTTTGTATTAATTGTTGTACTGTATTTATGGTTTTATGTAAATAGTTTTTGGGTTTATGGTGGAATTTTTTTAACCCCTAAAATTATTGGAAATAACGGATGCGTCTAAAACAGTTCAATTAGTTGCATATAGACTAAGTTTAATTATTCTTTATTCAAGCTGGTCAAATTAGTTGTTTGTTGTTCACAGTGAGTAATGACTAAATGATTTGGCGATTTATTCAAATAAAAATAACTGAAAACGCTGAAAATAACTGACTGATTATTCGATTATGAATACCATTCGGTTATCCCATCACTACAAATGAATGATAAAGGTGGTAATATAGATACAGCATTCAAAGGTCAAGGCAGTCTTGCATGATACTATCTCCTTAAGTTAATTTTAGTAATTAGAGATACAGATTTTATTTACTATAATGTCTTAGTCCATGTAATCTCTCTGTCCTCTAAAAGTTGTTGGATGTATTTTTATGTGTGTTAAATTTGATTTTCATTCAAGGTATGTAATTTGATTTTGTTTTATTGTCTTTACAAAAATTTAGAAAAGTTTTGTTGTAGACTATATTCTTTGCTGTCTCTATACTTGTCTTGGAAATTTAACATATTACAGTGATGCTTTTTAGTATAAATCCTCTTGTACTTGAAATATATTGACTTATCAAATAAGGAAATGTTTTCCCCTAGGAAAAACTTTTACAAACTTTATTCAGTAGTTTTTATTAGTTTAATACTGTCCGGTAGCCATTTAGTTTATCTTAAACATGGTTTTTTTATGATAGATGGTAGCACAATTCAGTAAACACAAAAAATATAATTAGTTTTATAATATTTATTAATTTAACTTAAATCAACATTGTTACAAATTTATTTGTATAGTTTTCTTAAAAATTATTATTTATTTAGAAGTGCAAAGTGTAAGTTTGGTATCATCAAAGATCTCTGGCCCCTCAGTGCTTACCTACTTCACCACTAGAGAGCTCTGAAATCAGAAAAATCGTACCTGTCAAAAAAAGTTTGTCTTCTACATCACAACTGTTTGTATTTTCTTATTGGAGAAGAGTTGAAGCAACGTATGTAAAGTCGCAGAAATCTTTGACGATACCTATATATTAAGTATTTTGTACACAAGGCAACCAGCCTGAAAGGATTTTACCAATCCTGTTTTAATTCTAACATGTTTGCAGCTAAGTTTACCCTCGTGACCAGTCCCCCTTAAAACTAGCGTTAACTCTGACTTGTATACCGAATGTTCCAGACCACCCGTACACCCCTTTTAAAATTTAAATAATTAAATTTTAAATAACTTCTTGATTAGCATTATACGTGCTGGTACTGAAATATTCAGGTTTCTTCCAACACTGCTCGATATATTTACACTTATACTGTAGGCCTAATTGTTTACAAGACGGTAAATTGATATAAAAGATCTTTTAATGGCGATCGATTTCGACAAGTCTCAGATTGGGCCCAAAGATGACCGGTGTGACTGGTTGAAATCGATCGCCATTAAAAGATCTTTTATATATATTTACCGTCTTGTAAACAATTACAGTATAAGTGTATATATATCGAGTAGTGTTTTAAGACGTTTTATTATTTCAACTTAAATTTTAACAAAAACCAATTTTGCTGTAGGTAAACCAATTCTGCTATAGGTATAGGTAAACCTAACGCTTTATTGATTGATAGTACATTTCAATGTACAGGGTGTACCAGAAGTAACCTATCCAGGCCGGAAGTCGGTAATTTTAAATAAAAATCCCTCTTTTTGTGAGAATTTTGGACTTTACTCATAATTTTAAGACAACTTTATACTTTAATTTGTACTTATAATCCTAACGGATTAAGGCATGATGGCAGTTGAGGTATAGGTTTTTCCCATAAGAATAACATGGAACAAATTTTCAAATCCCTTATCTCTGAGCATTTTTGTTTAAACAAACATGTCCCAAAACAAAAATGTCTTAAACTAACCTTTTAAATATTTTTCTGTTATAAATGATTAGTTTTGTCATAAGTAAATTATTGTATTTTTCCTCAAGATTTACAATACGGCGGAGATATTGAAAAGGTATGCAAAAGTAAAACTAAGTAGGCTACGTGATAATTAATACTTATGATGAAAATTAGAATCGGAGACATTTTCATGCTTGGACCATTCTGTTTAACATAAAATTTTCAGAGATAATGGATGTAAAATTTTTCCCATTATATTCTTATGGGAAAAACCAAATTTATACCACCATTATCTCCTAAACCACAAGGATTAGAGATACAAATTAAATTGTAAATTTTTCTTAAAACTACGTGTAAAATAAAAAATGTCACAGTAAGTGGGGGTTTGTATTTAAAATTAGCGACTTCCAGTCTGGATAGGTTACTTCTGGTACACCCTGTAATTAGTGTCAACCGATAGAGCACAATTTAGAGCACAATTAGAGCACCGGTGTTAACCGGTTTACCTATTACAGTACAATTTGTTTTTGTGAAAAATTAATTATTTAAGTAATAATTTAAAATCTTACCTTAGCCTTCCCTTATTTAATACATTAGTAAGATCAATTTCGAACCTGAAGACTCATCTTCAGTCACAGATTCACAGTCAAAGTTAGAGCAAAGCAAATTAAAAATTTTAAGTCATCAATTTAACTATTTAAATTTTTAAAGGGGTGTACGGATGGTCTGGGTCACACAGTATATAAAATCTTTGACTATTCTTAAACTGTTCTTGAAGATATTGACTCAACTTAAAGCAAATTTTAAACTACTACCCCAATAGCTTTTGTATAGCTTCATTGACAGCAGCTCTGCACGGAGGAAATCCAAACACTGAGAAGTATGCCGTTTATACTCACTGGGTGGTTTTTGTTGCGGCGGCAAAAAACCACTACGTGTATGTGGTAGCAAAATAAATGGTATCAGATAACTGACATATACTTTCTCATAAAAAGATGTTAAAAGCCTCCAAACAGCCATGATTTGATGATTCGGTAGTCTGTAGTCTTTGTTGGCTTTTTAGTCATTGATGACTTTTATACACGGGTGCAGCTCAGAAATAAATATCTCTTGTCGGGTTGGCTCTAGACTTCTGTTTGAGTGGGATTGCGCAGAGATAGCTGCAAACGTGTTAATAACCTTAAATGGGTTGTTGTAGACCAAATTACTTAGATAATTTTTTTATACTTTACATGTTTTTTTTTATATTATCTCTTATTGGTGCTTATAGATTATATGTAACAGTGCAGGACTAAAACTGTTATCAGTTTTAATTTAAAATTCCTATTTGAATTACATCTAAATGTTGTTTCTAATCCATTCACCATAGACCTGTAGTTTTGTTTTGTTCCCCCAGACTGAGTGGTTATTCGCTTCTCTCTATTGGCCAAAGCTCCTCTCGGCGGAATGGGGATTCACTCCTCAAGACTGTCCAGAAGGTTTGATTTTCAAAAATATTGGTCAAGCGTAGCTAGAAGTTGTCAGTGTCTGTTTGATCGGGTTTTAACATTGTTTGGATACAAGAGAAAAATCCGTGAAACTGGAGGTTGTAGGTAAGCCTCCTGTTTACCAATTTGGGTCATTAGATGGGTTAGAGCATTGCGTGTGTCTGTGTTACTTGATATGGGTGAGGTGTAAAGTAAATTGATCCCCACCCCTTAACACTTTGTGAAACTCTATTGTTTGAATCTGACTGCAGGACATCTGAGTATTGACAAGAGCCATTTTTTTCATTGGATATTATCCGCCAAATAGTTAATGAAAGAAATAGTTCAATACATTACAAAATCTTGATCATAAAACACACACAAAATAAGAAAATTGTTAGTTAGTATATTGTAGTTACATAAACAATGGTAAACATGTAAAAGAGGCAATCAGTTTGGACATCTCACACTTAAGAATATTTCTGTGATCGGTATATGAATATCCTTAGAAAATATAAGGGGTATTTCATTTAAACTTAATCTGTATAAGTTTTAACATTGACTATGTACACTAATGTGAATAGACTTCTCATATCATAGGCGTGTTTGAAACCGGATTACATTGGCACAATCTTCCATGGCGAACATGAATATGATAGGTAAATCAAACCAAGGATGAAATATTTTATAACCAAGGGTAGTGTTTATGTTGTGATAAATTGTTCTTGGAGCACTGTAAACACAGCTAAATAATTACATTTTCATCATATCCTTGCGATAAGTGTTGTTTTCGGAGCAGTCAGCTGTGATCGAAACTAGTTGATTTCCGATAGGTTGGATAAACGACCTTGTAAACAATAGTTTTCGAGACTAGTTCAGTAAAAAACTTCCAAGATTTTACACCAAGAGCGCTGCTATTTTTTGTACAAAAACTTGTTCAATTGCGTAATTTTCAAAAGTTTGATTGTTTTGCTAGTTGAAACAAATGAAACAATAACAAACCTTTAATTATATTTATTGATGTCAATTTTATTAATACTAAACAGCTGAAATCAGTTCCAATACAAGATAAAACAATAACAAACTCGTAATACTCGAGTAAGACTCGGTATACAGGTTAAAATTTATTAACTTTCATACTAACTGTTTATTTATTAATGGTAGTATGATGAAAAGTACTGCTTGTAACTCGTCCGAAAGTGGTATACCGGTGCTCGATCTAATTCAATTACTCGGCTTCACCTCAAACTTGAAACTCGATCTTGCACCGATAACAACCACTTTACGGACTTGTGATGAAATATACGTTTTTATCATTCTGCACAAAATCAGCCTGTTTTTTGTTCTCTCAATAGTACCAAAACAGATTCTTTTTGTCCTAGGACTGAAAAATCAGCTGGAGAATTTTTTAGGTCCTAAGTGAAAAGTCAGCTGTTTGCTAAGTACTGTATATTATTATTGATTCATTAATGTTTAGGAGCAGAATTTTGAAATTAAAACGTTATAAAGAGCATTGTTAGTAAATAACAGAAATGTAAACACTGCATATTACTTACTTTGTAAATATAAAATCGAAAATACAACTTTATAGTTAATCATTTTAACTATAAAAAGTCTTATTTCGCATTATATGATAAAAAACGTTGTTCATCACTCGGAGCAAATGTGTCTCTTTGATGCTTAATCGTTTTTAAAAACTCGGCTGCGCCTCGTTTTTTAAACATGATTACGCACCAAAAAGACCCACTTTTGCTCGTAGTGATGAAAACTATTTTATTCTTTTAATCACATGTTATTTCTGAAACACATGTTACAACTGTTTTGTTTACTAATATCTTTGTTTACTTTTCAAATGCACTTTTCTGTATACTCAATTCTGTGAATTAAAGCCTATGTTCGGGTTAATCTTTGCTTTATTTTACTACAATTTAATTCACAGTGAGTAAGACTATATGGATCGCCTTCTCCGTCCAAATACACTTGAGTTGGATCCTGATTCTCCAAATGCAGCGACACATTGGAACCACTGGCAACACCGCTTCCAGAACTTCATTAGGAGCACAAATGCTAATGAAGAAGAGAAATACAGGCTTCTCATTAATTATATCTCTCCTAATGTCTATGAGTATGTAAGTCAATGCTGTACTTATAATGAAGCAATAACAGTTCTCAGAAAACTATTTATTAAACCAGTAAATGAGGTATTTGCTAGACATAAGCTGTTTACTCGCCAACAGCAGCCTAATGAGTCAATCGACAGATATTTAGAATCCTTAAGACTTCTAAGTAGGGACTGCCAGTTTAAAGCCGTAACTGCTGAAATCAACCGAGACGACTGTATCCGAGACTCTTTTATTAGGGGGTTGCTCAATCCGGTAATTCGTCAACGTTTGCTTGAGAACGAAACTCTGCCATTGACCGATGCCTACAGTAAAGCTCGCTCCTTAGAATTATCACTGATTCATTCTCTAGAGTATGAATCTTCAACTAGTCATACCATTAACGCTATTACCGATAGCTTACGCGAAAAATGTCAAAATGCAAGCAATGTCACCAAAAGCCAGCCAGATCCTGCAGTCGGAGCTGTGCGGGCTAAATGCTTCTTTTGTGGAGGAGCTAGACATCCCCGTGAAAACTGTCCGGCAAAAGATAAATTATGCAACAACTGCGGGAAACCTGGACATTTTCAAAATGTTTGCCGCTCACAACCCAAGAAAAGCACTTCTACTGTAAACAATTCTGTATCTATGATTTCATGTCCTGTGTCACATCAGTCAAAAGTAAAAGCTACTATTACTGTCAATGGTTACCAACTTTGTAAGATGCTAGATTCTGGTAGTGATATAAGCTTGATCGATGAATCCATTGCACGTGAACTAAATTTGAAAATTCTTAGAACCAATGATGAAGTAGGACTAGCTTCTAATGCTCATAAGGTTCAAATAAGAGGAATTTGTAAAGCAAATCTGGAGATGCTCGGGCACAAGTATCCAAATACTAAACTCTCTGTATTGTCTAATCTTTGTTCCGAGGTCATTATAGGCCGTGATCTATTACAACTGCACTCATCTGTTCAATTCGAGTTTGGAGGGAACAAATCTCCCCTAGTTGTTTGTGCCGCCCTTACTGTAGCTAACGTCGAACCTGCTAGATTATTTACAAATCTGTCCCCAAATTGTAAACCAATAGCAGTAAAATCAGTCCGCCATTCCCTGAATGATTCTCAGTTCATAGAAGCTGAAATAAATAAGCTCTTAAACGATGGCATTATTGAGAAAAGCATTTCACCGTGGCGGGCCCAAGTGCTAGTTACATCGACACCAAATCATAAACGAAGGATGGTCATAGATTATTCCAGAACGATAAATAGATTTACAGAATTGGATGCTTATCCTATCCCTACAATAAACGAAATAGTCTGTAAGGTAGCCAAGTATAAAGTATTTAGTACCATTGATCTTCAGAGTGCATACCACCAGGTACCAATACCTGAACAGGACCGCCTTTACACTGCTTTCGAAGCTGCTGGGGAACTCTACCAATTTACACGAATCCCTTTTGGTACAACAAACGGTGTGGCAGCATTCCAACGTACTATGGACAAAATAATACGTAAAGAAAAGTTGAAAGATACTTTTGCCTATCTAGATGACATCACTATATGCGGTCGCACTCAAGCCGAACACGATGAAAATCTTAAAAATTTTATGGAAGCAGCATCAAAATACAATCTAACGATCAATCATGAGAAAAGCTCATTTTCTTTGCGAAGCATAACCCTCCTGGGACACTTAATCAGTGATGGCATTATTAAACCAGATCCCAAACGTTTTAAACCACTTAAGGACTTCCCAGCACCTACTGATACTGCTTCCCTAAGAAGGGCACTCGGCATGTTTTCCCACTATTCAAAGTTCATCCCTTGTTTTTCTGAGAAAATCAAACACTTAACGCAGTGCTCGTTTCCGCTCTCTGCTGAGGCTCTTTCAGCTTTCGAAAAACTCAAACTAGATATTGAGAACGCATCCATAACTTGTATAGATAATGACTTACCATTTTGTGTGGAAACCGACGCTTCTGATTCTACTATAGCTGCTACTTTGAGCCAAATGAATCGACCTGTAGCCTTTTTCTCTCGTACTTTGTCGGACTCAGAAAAGCGGCATTCTTCTATTGAAAAGGAGGCATATGCCATAGTTGAGGCTGTCCGTTACTGGAAACACTTTCTCCTGGGCAGGCATTTTAGACTCATTACTGACCAACGCTCAGTAGCATTTATGTTTGATATGAAACATGTAAGTAAAATTAAGAACGAAAAGATTACAAGGTGGAGGCTGGATCTTTCTTGCTACTCTTATGACATTGTGTATCGTCCAGGAAGAGACAATCATGCAGCTGATGCACTTTCGAGGGTTGGATTTGTATCCTCTAGTGTCAAAAACACTGATGCCAGCTTAATCTCTCTCCATAAATCATTATGCCATCCAGGCGTCTCAAGACTCTGCCATTGGATCCGCTGCAAAAATCTTCCTTATTCTGTAGAAGATGTGCGACGAGTTACAGCGGCATGTCGTACTTGCGCTGAAGTGAAGCCGAACTTCTATAAACATCAGGGCTCTCTCATCAAATCCTCAAGACCTTTCGAGCGGCTTAATATCGATTTCAAGGGGCCACTTCCTTCTAACACTAGAAACAAGTATTTGCTTACTGTAATTGATGAGTATTCTCGATTCCCTTTTGCTTTCCCTTGTCGAGATACTTCTGCTTCTTCAATCATCTCATCGCTCCGACAACTCTTTACCATTTTTGGTGCTCCTTCATTTATTCATTCAGACCGTGGCTCTGGATTTATGTCCCAAGAATTGAGAACGTGGCTCACTTCTCTTGGCGTCGTGACAAGTAGGACAACTCCATATAATCCTCGCGGTAACGGGCAAGTAGAACGTTATAATGGGACTATATGGAGGACTATTCAACTTGCCCTCAAAGATCGAGGATTACATATTACTCGATGGGAAGAAGTCCTGATAGATGCTCTTCACGCTATTCGATCCTTACTATGCACTGCAACAAACGCAACACCGCATGAACGAATGTTTGTTTTTCCCAGACGATCTTCAAATGGAGTTTCAACTCCATCATGGCTTGTCAATCCTGGAAAAGTTCTTATTCGACAATTTAACAGACAATCTAAATTCGACCCTTTGGTAGAAGAGGTAACTCTCTTGGAAGGTAATTCGGAGTATGCTCATATACGATATCCTGATGGGCGAGAATCAACTGTATCTACCCGTCATCTAGCTCCAGCTGGAGAAGAGTATGACAACCTTGACACTGATGACAATAAAGAAGCTTGCACACCCTCCGAGTACTTTTCTGAAGAGCCAATTTCTAGTGCTGAAGTCCCTAACATACCTCAACAATCAGTGAATCAGCCAGTTGAAGCTAACAGACCTAACGACTCGAATCCAGAAAGCACTGTTAGAAGAAGTGAAAGACTTCGTAGAGCCCCTGCTTACTTGAAGGACTACATCCAGTCTTAAGGAGGGGGAGAATGTCATAATATTTTATTCTTTTAATCACATGTTATTTCTGAAACACATGTTACAACTGTTTTGTTTACTAATATCTTTGTTTACTTTTCAAATGCACTTTTCTGTATACTCAATTCTGTGAATTAAAGCCTATGTTCGGGTTAATCTTTGCTTTATTTTACTACACTATTTTGAGCTGTGAAAATGTCTATATTAGGCAAATTTGTGAGCTTGGAAATTTAAACAGCTGGAAGCTGATTTACATTATATTTACCTGGCGATGTCGTCAGTTTTGTTTTGTTGCCATTTTTTACTTACATTCGCAGTAGTTAATAAAGATGCCAACGGCTGGATGAGTTGGCACAAATCGGCAACACTGTTGTAAATTCATGCTCGGAATTTAGTGACGCCTAATAGTCCTCCATCCATGTAGTGTGTGATTATTGATTTTAGTGTTTTTTTGTAAACTTTTTTTAATTTTTGACAACTATTTTATGGACAATGTTTTATTGAAGCATTTTTTATATACATTTTTTGACAACCACAAGATTGGCATATGTTTTTAAAAAGTTAATGCAGCTGAGGTTGTGTCATAATTTACACTAAACCTGTTCTGCATGAACTGAAAAATTTTGACACCAAAGGCTAAAGACGTAAGTGTTAATTTTACTATGAATAATTACAACCGAACTTAATACCTTCTTCTTTGTCTTTTACCCACCACTGTGGGATTGACAGCGTCATAGATGGGGGGTGATGTTGTTCGCGTCCGCAGCATTCCATTAAAGTTGCACGTACTCCCCGGGTGGTGCTAAACGAACAACAATTTTTGGCAGCTGAACTATCGCGCAAGTGATCTCTCAGCTATGCCAGCTGCCAGACCAAATCCAAACGGCCCTTTCCAGGGCCACTTTAGAAATATAGGCTCAGTTTTAAATATTTGTCATTTTAACGTAGAGGGTCTGAGCAAATCCAAAAGCGACTGCCTCAGCAAGGTGCTGCTAGAAAATAATGTCGATATCCTCGCACTACAAGAAACACATGTAGAAGACTTAGAGAACAGTGCGAGGGGCAACATCACAGGATATAGGCTTGTGGATGCAATAGGACACAGGGTCTATGGCGTAGCGACTTACGTTAGGCAAGACATAGACGACGTGTCAGTCTCCCACAAAAGTTGTGTGAACAGCATATTTACTGTTGCTGTTAAGGTATCTGAGACTACCATTGTAAATGTCTACAAACCGCCGAACATCCAGTGGTCAGATACAGTTCTCCCAACTTTTGAACATCCTGTGGTATATTTAGGTGACTTTAACAGTCATCACACCCAATGGGGATACTCGTCCGATGATGACAACGGCACTCGTCTTTCAAGCTGGGCTGAAAATAACAACTTTTTCCTGGTATTTAATTCCAAAGACCCACACACTTTCCATTCAGCTCGATGGCGTCGTGGGTACTCTCCAGACTTGTGCTTTTGTTCTTGTGACCGATCAACCACACCCTCGCCAACTTGCAGGAGGGTCCTAGGTGCCTTTCCTCACTCTCAGCATAGGCCTGTACTAATATCAGTGGGAATCCAAATTCCTCTCGTAAGATCTTTTCCTCGGCCTAGGTGGAACTTTAACAAAGCTGAGTGGGAGGCCTTCTCCACCAGGCTTGACAAAGGCATCAGGTTCATCCCTCCTAAGATAAAAAACTACGATCGGTTCACACAACTTGTTCTGTCTTGCGCTAAAGCGTCTATTCCAAGAGGTTTTAGGAAAGAGTATATACCAGGATGGAGTCAAGAGTGCGAAGACCTTTACAGTGAGTTCACTGATACTGCTGACAGAGATGTAGCGGACCGACTGCTTTACTCTCTCGACAACACCAGGAGAGAGAAATGGGTGAAAACTGTCGAGAACATGAACTTCACCCAAAGTAGTCGCAAAGCCTGGTCTCTTCTCAGAAAGCTCTCCACTGGTAAAACAAATGATAAAAACACTGTCTCGCAACCTCGCCCTTGTGATATTGCAAAACGCCTCTCCTGTTTGTCTAAACCCGTGCGTACGTCTGCGGACAGGAAGGTGAACTTTAGGCTAAATGAAATAAAACAAAGTCGGCAAGCACCATTGGAAGTCTCTAGACCTTTCACTATGGATGAGCTAGATGCGGCGATTGATGCGATGCCAATTGGCAAAGCAGCAGGCTTGGATGAAATCTTCCCGGAGTTTATAAAACACTCGGGTAAAAAGGCTAGACAGTGGCTTCTTGCAGTTTTTGACACCATAATGGAAACCGGCAACTTGCCTGGTATATTTAGAAAATCCAAAATAATAGCTGTCTTGAAGCCCGGTAAAGATCCAAAACTGCCCGAAAGTTATCGACCCATAGCCCTTCTTAGTGTATGTTATAAGCTGCTCGAGAGGTTGATATACAACAAAATCCTCCCTGTTCTCGATTCCAGCATCCCCGTCGAACAAGCTGGGTTTAGACCTGGGCGCAACTGTTGTGACCAGGTTCTAGCTCTTACTTCTTTCATCGAGAATGGGTTTGAGCGAAGACTGAAAACCTCCGTTGCTTTCTTAGATCTTACTGCAGCTTATGACACTGTCTGGAGAAAAGGCCTCCTTATTAAATTTTACAACCTGATTCCTTGCCCTTTCCTTTTGCGTCTCCTCAACTCAATGCTCTCCAACAGGATGATTAAAGTATATTTGGGACGAAAGGAAAGTACTTTTAGGCAACTAAAGGATGGCCTGCCACAGGGGTCAGTGCTCGCTCCACTGCTGTTTAATGTGTATACAGCCGACATTCCAGACACTCGCTCCTCAAAGTTCGTTTACGCAGATGATATAGCTCTGGCTTACCAGCACAAGGAATTCCAACTAGCTGAGGAAACACTAACAAATGACCTCACGACCCTCGGTGAATACTTTAAAGCCTGGAAGCTAAATCCAAACCCAACAAAAACCGAGGTTTCTTGCTTCCACTTGAATAATAGAATGGCCCATCAAAAGCTTAAAATTGTGTTTGACGGTGTTGAGCTAAATCACAATGAAAACCCACAGTACTTGGGGGTCACTTTAGATAGGTCCCTGACATTCAAAAGCCACCTACAAAAGACAGCAGCCAAGGTGAGAACCAGGACTAACATCGTCCATCACCTTGCTGGCTCCACATGGGGAGCTAACGCACAAGTTCTGCGAACCACTGCTCTGTCCCTAGTTTACTCAACTGCTGAGTACTGTGCTCCCGTGTGGTTGAACAGTGTGCATGTCAGGGATATCGACGTCCAGCTAAACAGGGCTATGAGAGCCATTAGTGGTACACTCATGGCAACCCCTGTACCCTGGCTCCCGGTGCTGTGTAATATCGCTCCACCTGAAACCAGACGAAGGGATGCACTCATCAGGGAATATACTAAGATCTTATCTGCTCCACACCTACCCATCCATGATTACCTACCCCAGGACACGGGCAGATTGAGGTCCCGAAGACCACCACTGCGGACAGCATCCCAGTTGATGGACACAAACTTTTCAATCCATACCGACTGGACTTCCTCCTCTGGGACTCTTTCGAAGGTCGGAATCACTTTTTGATTGCTGACCCAACCTTAGCAGTTAGTGGTATGGATCTTCCTCGGAAGCAGTGGACTGTTCTCAATCGATTCCGCACTGGAGTAGGAAGATGTAATTATTGGAAATACAAATGGGGAATGACAGAAGACCAGTCATGCGGCTGTGGAGCGGAGTTCCAGACTATGACTCACATAGTCAATGAGTGCCCTTTGAGTGCTTTCCCGGAAGGGCTGATGGGCCTTCATTGTGCAAGTGAAGCTGGGCTGCAATGGCTTAGCGCCCTGGATTTAGCTTTATAGAGAGATCATTAATGTTTATTTTAGTTTTATTTTAAATGTATTGACGCAGGTGCTTTGCACTGCAGAACATCTTTTATTTATTTTATTGTTATTATTTTAAGATGGTAGCTGGTTATAACAGCCATACGATATATATATATATATATAGCGTCATAGATATTTATATCACATTCATAAAAGCGTAATATTTACAAAAAACTGAGGAAAACTGATACAACTTCCTGTCGGTGGCTCAGATTCAGATCCTCAAATCAATAAAACATCATCTAAAAAGTCCCGTGTGGAGTAGTAGGCTCTCCTTTTGATGAAGTCAGCTATGACCCTCCTAAAAGCCGGCAAATCCATCTCACGAACTTCAGATGGGAGGTGGTTGTAGAAACTGATTGCAGAGTTGTTGTATGCGACTTGTGACCTGGACAGGTCACAAGTCGTCCAGTCGTGGCCTCAGTTGTTTTTGTGTGTCGTCACGACAAGGTCAAGTCGTGGTTGTGGGTTTGTGACTTGGACTCTTGGGACGTCTAAATTGCCACGCCGCCGGGTGTTGTAGGGGTGAAAGTCACCATGAGAGGAAATGTTGATATTGCTCTTTGATGTGCATCAAGCTCAGGAAGATAAAATGTCCAAATAATGTGAAGATTCCAAGCCTAGAAAAAAGTGGCTTGAAATGAGCACGGTATTCACTTGCTGTAATAATTCTTACAGCCCGCTTTAGAATTAATTTGACATAATTTTTTGATAATTATTACAACATTGATTGCTGCCTCTGGAACGGCAAAAACAAACCTTCCAAATTTCAACATCAAATTAAATGTATTTTATGAGAAGTCTATTCACGATAGTGTATACAGTAAATGGTTTTACCATACCGTAACAAGCGCCTGGCAAGTTCTAGTTTTAAAGTATTGTATTATTTTTATGAGGATACATTGTAATATCTAAGATGTTATTTTGTTTGTCTTGTCAAAATGTAATAATAACCACTCCATCTTATCGGCCCTCTTTCTAATGTCATTAACAATATTTGTTGGTGAATTTATCTGGATTATTTGCGTTATTAGGATAGTATGGATCAGATTAAACCACTTAAGGTGGTATCTGATTAGTGTGTGTCCTGGAGTTAATTTCTCTCTCCAGTTAGCTTAGTATAGTCAGTTAGTTAATAAGTATACATTTTTAAATACACGGTACAATGGAGTCCCGCTATTCTATTAGACCGCACTATTCCGAAAATCTTCCTATTCTGAAACATTGGGTCATTAAAATAAGATATTTTTCTTCACTTAAATACTGAGGAAATCCCGATTGCCAACATTAGGCTAAAGTATGACGGAATTTACTGTCACTAGATGCTATTTCGTAGCTGGTGTGGCTTCTTTTCTATGGTTTGATTGTCGTTGTTAAAATTAATTTGTTCGATCTGTATTTACTGCCATTTTATGGCTTCTTAAGTAATGACTGCTTTTCTGCAGTCCGATCACCATTGGGTGCCGAAACTATGTGCTCTAATTGAGAAAAAAGCCGGAGTATTAGCGTTAGTCATCAATCCTGCCAAACCGAACAGAGTCAATTATTTAGGATTAGTGGGACTCTACTGTATAGCTAATTTATTTATATTTGACAGATTTATTTTGGTTGTGGTTTGTTATTGTCTCTACTTTTATTTTAGGGAAAGTGGAATTGTTTCTTGTCTATCCTAGATGCCACCTTGAGCGATTCTGTCATTTAAGTTGTAATTATAAATATATAAATTGAAAAGATGTGAACGAAGAACTACAATGAATGCTATTGTAGAGCACGGTTTGACCATTTAGTCAGTTGATGTTCTAAACTAATAGAGAATGTTTTCAATGTGCGGTAAATGATATGGTAAACTGTGGAGGTTCTATGTTTCTCATTATTTAAAAATTACAGTTATCAAATTATGGAATTATAAAACATGTGTGTAAATAATCGTAGTGACTTATTTTAAATTTCTAAAAAGAAATATAAAAAATCATGAAAATACTAAAATAATGATAAAATAACTTAAGCGATTGCTACGTCCTTTTTCCCATAGTTCTTTTATTAAATATATATTTTATTTTTATGTAGACTTTTTAGTTATACTTTTTGTAATTTTTTTACGCAGGATATTTAATTACAAATGCAGTCCTCTACCTCAAAAAGTTTAAATATAATTTTTTTTCAAATTGAAAGCAAAGTTTTAATTTTTTTAACTAAACGCATTTAGTTATTTTTGTGCAATATTCTTTGCTTATAGTTGAAAACTCTTTAATGTCCTCTCTAAGACAATCACTATATCTTTATTATTTTAACACTTTGTAATTTCATGATAAAATGTCAATAGGGAAATAATAAAGTTTTATAACTGACTGATTATAAGTTAATGTCTTGACAAATATTTGGACCTACCAAAAATTCTATGTAATGTAAAAAATAGTAAAGGTGTTGTTAGTCAAAATATGTTCCAAAACAAAGGTTGATCGTACAAGATTTATTATTTCCAATGTGAACAACTTAGAAACTTAGAAATATGTTTTTTTTTTTTTTAATTTCTTCTGCAACTGTTTAGAGTACTGTAATTTAACAATTGAAAATCCTATAAATATACATTGATTTTTCGCCTTTAAGTATTTTTTATCAATACTGCAACAAGTATATTTTACAAGGGTAAATGTCAAAAACTCATCAAAAACCTGATACCTCGATCCAATCACAATAGTTTTACAATAATCTCATAATTGTTTCCCTGTAACTCCTATATACAAAACTAGGAGCTAAAACTTCATTCACATGTCATGGTAAAAAACTGACTCGTAGGTCTAATTGTTTTCCCCAACACTGCTTATAAAATTGAAACAATTATTATTTAAATAAAAAAACTTGTTAGTTTTGTTAAACTTTGAAATCGTGGAGACAATGAGTGTTTGCAGGATGTAACCCCATCCACCGTGTCCGTGGGGGTTGTGTGTCACATTGTCCCCTCCGTCAGTGTCTCGGTCTGGTAGGTTCGGCAGCGTAACACTACCGGGTACTCTGGTTTTCACCGTCACCCATTGTGTATGGTCGCTGTGGTCATTCCTTTAGTTTACTACTCTTTGTGGAATCTTTGGTAATTTTATTGATTAGTTTTTAGATTTAATGATAAGTTTATTTTATCAGTCATTAAAAAAATGTACTCAATTGTTGCTGTGGTTTCAAAATTCATTTTATATCATATTATTAACAATAGCTATTAATTTTTGTCTATATTAAAAAAAAGGATGTTGCGATCTTGGTATATTTATAATTTTACAATTTCTGTAATTGTTCAAAGACAATAGACTATAGACACTTAACATAGTGTAATGTATAGCAATAACATGTGTGTGATAACGTAACTACCATATTGACACAAGTTTTTGCAAAAAGTCTCTATATTGTTTAAGAAATACTGTGTGCATGAAATATAGATGGCTTTTTTATTATGTGTATCACAGTATTTTATAACAATTTATATAACTTAAAAACTCCCCAAAACTCCAAAAAACAAGTAAATATTGAATGTTAAAAATAATTAAAACCTTTTTTGTATAATGATAATATGTTAACGACTAGCCAGTTAGTAAACATTATTGCCAGTTATCAGGTGATTATTATTTCCTGCGCGAGCCTTTGAAATCTTGGCAAATAGTACTATCAACTTGTTAGGTGATAAAAGTTTGGTTGAATTTGATAAGCATTGAGGCATCACAGTTTACAATGTGAAACTTGCAGTATTGGTTACAAATATGTTGCCTGTACCTTTGGGTTTTATTAACTTTATTAACTCTAATTCATTGTTTTTAGGTCCTGCATTGTTCACTGTTAAACCACGGTAAATACGGACTTTATGTTTTTGTCTCGGTGGCTTTTGTACGTTTGTGACGTTTGTGTTGTAGACGAGTGTATTTATTTGTAAAGAATAACAAATTTGCTTTCCTAGTTTAGAAGATGATAAACACGTTTAGATAAATATAAATATCCAAATTATTGATTTTTATGGTTAGCCTATGACAACAACATATGTAATTTAGGCACAACTAATGATAAGGGATTGTGAAATGCACCATTTGAAAGGTTTCGATTGTTTTAGCCATTAAACAATTTTTTGAATATTTAGTCGGCATTCGAATGTGCATTCAGATTGGTGATGAAATCTTAGGTTAGATTTGATATTGTACATCACTCCTATTTTTTTAATACATCAATGACGCTTCACAATTTTTACATTTTACAAATTGTTTTTAGGTCTGTTAAAACAGTCCCAACGTTTTTTGTTGGTCGCACCACTATTTTACTTTAAAGCAAAATAAGATAAGATAATAAGAGAAGATAAGTTATATTTATGAAAAAATTGCACTTCTGAAACATGAGGAAAATAACCTGAAACAACACTAAATAAACCGTTCAGTGCTAGTCGTCAACTAACTGGAGTAACCAATAAAAAATACCAGCTAATCGCCCCTACTCTGTTACGGGAATATCAGGAATAATAAATATTCAGCTTACTGTACCGTACTTAATATCATTCAAAGTATTATTTTGTGTGTGTGTGTGTGTATGTTTTTCTTCTTTTTTTTCTTTACCTAAATCAATGTTTGTCAGTAATGATATACTTTTTTGTATGACGTGTCTTTTGAATTTGCACAAGTGTGCATGCACAGGCGGGCCAAACAATTGTAAATAAATAAATAGTTTAATGATCTAATTTGGTTAGGCCTACATTTATTTTATTCCTTGAAATTTAATATTTTGTAGAACTAGTATACCTGACTTTTTTCATTTGATTCTGCTGCAACAATCTTCTTTTTACCGAGCAATATTGTTCATGACATAATTTGTCTTGATATTTTACCCTGCGAAATAAAAACAATGAATTGGTTGTATTTTTAGTTCATCAAGAGCTGATATGATGGAACCGACAGTAAAAACTTTCCTTCTAAATGATGGGGAGCACCTTGAGACATCTGTCTTCAGACTAGACAAAGGTTAGCATAACAAATAGATTATTTTTTCAATTATTAAAATTGATTAACCTCCTGATTAGGTTATTTTTAGTTACTTAGGTAATTTCAGATTTATAAAATTCCAATAATTTTATTTTACCGCAAGTTTAGCCTTAAAGTCGTTAGTATGCGATTAGATCAAAGATTGGTATGCGATTACTAGAAGAGTTACAGTTAAAGTAAGTCTGATACGCCCAGATCTCTAAAGCTTTAATACATTCATTGCTTATAACACATGAAAGGTACACTATACATTTTTTTAAACATACAATAAATCTGAATCAGTGTCTCATAAAAACAAATTGAAGGCGAGGTGTTTACTCTGGCAACAGAATTAGCAGGCCTTTAACCTACTAGTCCACTTGACCAAAATATTTCTGCTCAGCTGGACTTGTAAATATGTCTTACTCCTACAAAAATGATGCTGCAAGAATACCCAAATATTTAACTAGATGATGATTCTCTCTCTGTTTTATTGCTCCCTACCATGTAAATTATTAATTTTTCCTAATAAAATTGCAGTTTGAAGTGTTAAATCACAAGCACTTTCGTGTAAAAAAGTTATAAATTTAAAGATTATAATCAAATGCCAGTGATGTAAAGGAACTAATTAAATATCCCTGGACTGACACTGAATTCAAAACACTTTAAAATAGGATTCATTTTTTATTATTTTATTTTAATTTAATTTGTCTATGCAATTGCATTTGTTGTTAACGATAGCAGAGAAATGACATCTTCAGTAATATACTCTTCCAAAATTACGTATATTTCAACCCTCTTACATTTTTTATGCTGCACTTTGCAAATATAAATGTTACACACATACACAGAAAATCAAATACAACCATTTTTACTATTAACACGTCTGATAAAAGGCCTTTAATGATACATTATCTAATTGACGCATTTGATACGTATTTCTACAATATGTTGAAGTGATAACCTTTCAAGGCTGAAAGCCCAGACTGACCTTGGCCCATATAACCATTGACCTTGGTTGGAATATCAATTATAAATCCATAAACTTTATGTACCGTAATGTTTAATGTACCTACAAAGTAGATAGTTTAAAATAAGAAAAAAAATGTTTGTTATTTGAAAATTTTCTCTTAGAAAATAGTTTTTAGAATAAAAATGTCCATCTATAAAAGTAAATCAGAATCAGAAACAGAATCCATTCATTTCCTCATTCGGTAACATTGATGACACAAATAATACTTTTTGAAACACAAACTTTTATCAATTATGATGATTAACTAAAATCTATATAATTAAATAGCAATAATACTCCCGTCGCAGCAGACCTGCGTACTCAGCGAATTTCCAAAGAAATTTGAGATTTTGTATTTTTCCCATAAACACCATGAGAATGAGTATGTAGGTTTGCTGCCATGGGATGTTTTAAAAAATGTCAGTTGTTAGGAAATGTAATGGTTAGGTAAGGTAAATATCAAATTGTATCTATATTCGTCACTTTTTAATTTTCCCCATAAAAACCATGGGGATGAGTGTGTAGGTTTTGTAAGCAATGTATGGGTTTTATAAGAAAATATCAGTTAAACTCTACGTAGTGAATGTACATACCAAATGTTACCAAGTTATGTCAATAAGTAAGCAAGATACAGGGTTATTGATTTCCCATAAGAATAACATGGGAAACCTATTTTTAGCTTTTTTTCCAAAATCTGTTAAGCTAAGTTAAAAATTCAAAATACTAAATTTTTTTAGCTCTTTTAAATGGTTTTAGTTAAAATTCTTGAATTTTGAAAATTAAGGTCTGGAAATTCCTAAAACCTATTTTTGACCCCTTTGAAACCCCATAAAACCCTGTTCTCATAACCCGAGAATGCTGGTTCGCGAACTCATGAAAATACAGTATATACATTATATACATATACAGGGTGTCCCGGAACTCTCTGGAACCCTTTTGTATATTTTTTTCTCCCATGGAGACAAGAAAAAAAACATCATACAAATAGGGGTGTAAAATCCATCATTTAGCCGCTAAGCGCCATTTTTTTTTCACGTAATAATTTTTATTTCCATAATGGATGGTTGTATTCAGTTCATATTTAGTATGAATCTTCATCATACCAATGTGCATTTTCAGGAAAAAAATTAATTTTTTCCACTGTGTATTTTCAAAACGGCGGCAATTTTAAATTTTCAAACTCAAATATCTTAAAATCGGTAAATTTCATAAAAATTTTACCAACCACAAAAAAGTTGCCCAATAAAATGATCTAACCAACGGTATCAAGTTTGTAAGGATCTGATAACAAATGACTTACTTACTTGACTTATTTCCTTTAATCCCGAGGGGGACATAGGGCCGCAACAAACGCTCTCCACCGCACTCGATTCTGGGCCATGCGTTTTGCTTCTCCCCAACTCTTGCCTTCCTCTCGCAGTTCCCTCTCAACTGATCTCCTCCAAGTCATTCTCGGCCTGCCCCTTTTCCTGCTTCCTTGAGGATTCCATTCTAATGCTTGGCGGCTGATGTTATTTCCTGTCTTTCTTAGAGTGTGTCCTATCCACCCATATTTTCTTCTTTTAATAACATCAGCAATGGGGGATGTTTGCGCTCTCCTCCATAACTCTTCATTGGTGATCCTGTCAGGCCATCGGACATTAAAAATTCTTCGAAGGCACCGGTTTATGAATACCTGGAGTTTGGCTGATAAGGTTTTTGTAACTTTCCAGGTCTGACAACCATAAAGAAGTACTGATATAACGTTGGTTCCAAAAATTCTGAGCTTGGTACTTCTTCTTAATTGGTTTGATCGCCAGATTGGCGCCAGTTGTGTGAAAACTCCCTTGGCCTTCCTAATCCTCTGTGCCACATCTTCGTCTGTCCCACCTGATAAAGATACTATACTCCCAAGATAGACAAATTCTTCAACTCTTTCAATTACCTCACCATTTAGCTCCAGCTGTTGGTTATCTCTTACATTTATCCTCATTTCTTTGGTTTTTCCTAGATTAATTTTTAATCCAACTTTCTTTCCTTCGCTATCAAGGTCTTTCAGCTTGCCTTCCATATCTCTTTTTTTATGAGCCATAATGCACAGGTCGTCGGCAAAATCTATATCTTCTAGTCTATCTGTGAGTCCCCATTGTAGTCCTCTCGGTATTCTTGTTACTTTCCTCATCACCCCATCCAAGACCATTAGGAAGATGATTGGCGACAACAAACAGCCCTGCCCAACACCAGTTGTAATCCTAAAAGACTCTGAAAGTTTTCCTTCATGCACTACTTGACACTTGTAGTCTTCATAGATTACCTGTATGAGGTTGATTATCTTCTTTGGAACACCAAAATTCTCAAGAGCTCTCCACATCGATTCCCTGCTGATAGAGTCAAAGGCTTTTTCAAAGTCAACAAAGGTTATATATAAGGGTGTTTGGTATTCAGAGCTTTGCTCAACAACTATCCGTAAGGTATTTATCATATCTATACATGAATAATCCTTCCTAAAACCTGCTTGCTCTCTCCTTAGTTTGGTGTCCACTAGGTCTTTAATTCTATTGAGTATTATTCTTGATAAAATTTTACTTGGAACCGAAAGAAGTGTGATCCCTCTCCAGTTACTACAAAGAGATGTATCTCCTTTCTTTGGAATCTTTATAAGTAACCCACTCTTCCAATCTTCTGGTATTTCCTCCTTTTCCCACACATCTCTTAGCAGATCCTGGAATATGGTAGCAGTTACTTCTACGTCGGCTTTCAACATTTCTGGCGTAATGTTGTCCACTCCTGGGGCTTTCCCATTTTTCATTTCTCTAAGGGCTGTTATTATTTCTGCTCTTGTTGGTGGCGCCGAGTTTATTCTTGGGTCTTCCTGAGGTTGTTGCCTCAAACCCTGCTCAGCAACTCTAATATCCGTCTGTCCATCATCCTCTCCAACTTCTCGATTTAACAATTCTTCAAAGAACTCTTTCCACACCTTCATCTGCTCAGCTTCCATGACTACTAATTTCCCATTTTTGTCTTTGATGGGTTTCTTTGCGGTAAACTTTTTGTTTGCTAGTGTTTTTGTTATTTTGTAAAGTTCTTTACTATTGTTCTGGTCAGCTGCATCCTGTGCCTCTTTTGCTAGGTCTTCCACCCATTTGCGTTTATCTTTCCTGAAACTCCGCTTTACCTCTCTGTGTTTTGAATTGTAAACCGCTAAAGCTGTTCTCTTTCCTTCTGCACTTTCTGCTTTATTTATTAACTCCTTTAACTGTTTTCTTTCTTCTATCTTCTTCATTGTTTCCTCTGATATCCATGGCTTTTTCTTCTTTTTCCGGTATCCTATTACAGTTTTACTAGAATCAATTATCATCTTCTTTATCTTTCCCCACTTTTCTTCAACGCTTTCAGATTCGTCCAGGACTGCGAATCTGTTTTGCAGTTTTAGACTAAATTCTCTTGCCATTTCTTTTATTCTAAGTTTGTCTGAGTCCAGCCGTTTTTGTGATTTTTCAACCTGAACTTTCTGAGATGCCACCTTCAATCTGACATCTGCTGTTACCAGGTGATGGTCACTTCCACAATCTGCCCCTCTTCGGGCTCGCACATCCAAGAGGGATTTTCTCCACTGCCTGCTGATTAAAAAGTGGTCAATTTGATTTCCTGTAGCTCCATTTGGGGAAGTCCATGTTACCTTGTGGCATTCCTTATGTGGGAACAAAGTCCCTCCAACAACCATTTCTTTATCACCACAGAAATCTAACAATCTGTTTCTTAAAATCGGTAAATTTCATAAAAATTTTACCAACCACAAAAAAGTTGCCCAATAAAATGATCTAACCAACGGTATCAAGTTTGTAAGGATCTGATAACAAATAACAAATTATAATGCAAAATCATTTTTTTTTTTTTTTTTTTTTTTTTAGAAAAATCGCAATAACTCTGTTATTTGTGGTAAAATCCTTCAAAAACTTGGTGCCTTTGGTACATAACGTAATTGTCAACTTTTTAGTGTCTAGTAAAATTTTTATGAAATTTGCCGATTTTGAGGTATTTGAGTTAAAAAATTTTAAATTGCCACCATTTTGAAAATTTACAGTGTAAAAATTAATTTTTCTCCTGAAAATGTATGTTGGTATGATAAATATTTATACCAAATATGAACTGGGTACAACCATCCGTTACAAAAATAAAAATTATTATGTGAAAAAAAAATGGCGGCTAGCGGCGTAACGATGGATTTTAGACCCCTATTTGTATGATGGGTAAATGGGGGGCTATTTTTTTTTTTCATGTCTCGATGCAAGGAACAAATATACAAAAGGGTTCCAGCGAGTTCCGGGACACTCTGTAAATGTATTCCCTATACTGAAATTCGCTAAAAATGTAGTATGAGTTTGTAATTGTCAAAGAAAATTTGAATTCCAACTATTTAATATGTTTTTATTATTTCCTTGTGTTAGAGATACATTTTTGATTCGACTCGTGTCCTATTAGGAAATTTTCTAAATAATACTCGTGCAGCATGGTTGAAAGAGAAATTACAGAAAACATAATTTCGCTTTTATGTAAAAATTTATGACAGAACAAGTATTAAGATATTTTTTGTTTGAATAAAAAATTGTTTAACAAATATTTTTTTATTGGATGTATGAGAGAGATGATAAACTATCTATTGTTTTAAAACGTTAATATCACAGTTTGGTGCATAGTTTATTCAAATAGTGTAAATTGATTGTTTTAATGAAAATGTTCATGAGTGGTTGTGAGACAGGTTTCAGTAATTTGAAATTTTTAAATTTTGAATTGTGTAGGCTTAAGAATACTTAACCTATATCAATATTGTTAGAAATTTCAAGGGTACATTCGGACAATAAAATTATTAAGTATCTATACAGAAACCATTTTTTAAGCCCAACTTATGCCAATATTTCCAATAAAAGATATTTCAAATCCATTGTCATAGCCCTTACGCTGTGGTTTAAATGTAAGAATTATTACTTTTGATGAATCGTTGACAGCTCTTGTAGAAACATTTAATTCTAGTACATGTTTCGAGGCATACAACGTCATTTTCAGAGGTTTAATAATGAAGAGGTTTGACCTGACGGCTCTGTCAGAAAATTTTAAATCAACACAGTGCATTGACACGGGCACAATATACATTACCGACAACTAAATACACTAAACACATAAGGCCTTTTTCGACAGAAACAATGTTCACACTAGGCACAGGACAAACTGTTTCGACTCAAAGTTGACAGTTCCCCAAAAGTAATGGATCTTACAAAAGATAAGTCTTAAATCTTTCAGATTCTTTTCATCCAGGTTTTCAGTCTTATAACCAACCAGATAATCAGATAATACTGATTTTTCTGAAAAAAAAAATAATAGTTAATAAAGTTGAATAACAAATATTATTAGGTGGAATCACAAATACCATTTATAAGTAGGTTTTGACGAGAGAATAATTAACATCTCCTGAAAACGAAGTACAATTATACACTTAATTTTATTCATGCAACTCCTACTGACAGGGTCATGGATAGAGCTGCGACTGGGTCCAACGTTATTCGGCCGAAAAGTATCAGTTTACACCAACTTGCCAGAGGAAGGCCGGCAGTTCTCGCGCAAACAATACCGCAAGCTGGAGTGGACATCGGGTACAGCAGACGACTCATCCAAATACTGCCGGCTGCTGCTCACAACACCGGGCTCATACCACTACTACTTCCACTATGATGACAGGTGAGAAACGGTGTGGTAGGCCTATTGAAAATAAAATAATAGAAAGCATTTGTGTATCTATGGAGAGAGAACTAAGCAATGTATTGTGGAAATTTTCCATAACTTCCTATTTTACAATATATTATGCAAACTGGAGTCACATAAAAATGAGGCTTTTAAAGTAATTTTCAATCTTTTTTTGGCCCATCTCCCATTGCCATATATAAAAATCATTGTTGTATTTTGGTAAAAATATATTTAAAAACCTGACAGCAATTTAGGGTGATTTCGTAGGGTGTTGGTAAGCGCACCAGATTCCAGAACCATTGATGTTATGACTTCAAATCCGTTTTCTACTATTGAATTCGCTTCTGTAGTTTTGTGAACACCATTCACATGTACTGTAGTGGCTCACTCCTTTTTTTCTTATACTGAGAGTGGGACAAACAAAGTCACAGCCAACAATAACAATATTTTAGTCATCGGCACAAAGTACTGCTAATGCAATATTCGGCCTAGTGGATCTCGTTTTGTTGGCTTTAAATGGGTCGCATTTTGCCGTTGGGGCCTTCTGCAATCTGTCCAAGGAATTCGATTGTGTCTATCTTGAGATTTTGGTGGCCAAACTGAGGAATTATGGTATCTCAGGTACTGCACTTAGTTGGCTTAGGTCTTTCTTGACTAACCGGAGACAGAAAGTGGCTATCGACAATTGTGCACAAAGTGATTTCAGGAGAGTAATCTCTGGAGTTCCACAGGGTTCCATATTGGGTCCCTTGCTGTTTTTAATTTACTGCAATGATCTTCCAGAAATAGCTTCAAATGTCAAAATATTAATGTACGCTGATGACACATCCATAGTTGCCTCCACAATCCATACAAGGGAGAGCTGCTGAAAACCCTCGATGAAAATCTTTCGCAAATGAGTATATGGTTCCAAGCTAACGGTCTTAAGCTCAATCCAGAAAAAACTAAATTTATTAATTTTCATTTAAACCATACAAACTCAAGACATATTGACTCACTTTTCCCATTATCCGCAAATCTAGTCACTTCATCCAAATTCCTGGGTCTATAAATAGACTCATCATTATCATGATACATACATACATACATACATGTAAGTATCAATCAATCAATCAATCAATCAATCAAAATATCTTTATTGAGATTTGCACAAATGTACAATAAATAGCGTCAACTCTTTACACAAGAAAATAAAATATATCTTAAGATCTACAAAATACAATTTATTTCAGGACTATTTTAATTTAGCTACAATTCATCAACAGAATAACTCGCTTTCCCTACCAGATATTTTTCAATAATGTTTTGAACTTTGATATATTTTCTACATTTTTTATATCTTTAGGAATCATCCTTAAAAATTTCATGCCAGCATAACTAGTTCTCTTGGAGTATAATTCTAGATTATGTTTGGGGACAGTAAATTCTTTTTTATTTCTTGTGTTATAGGGGTGCTCCCTCTCTTTCTTAATACACTTTTCATTATTATTTTTAATATACATTATACATTCAAAAATATATAAACCATGAACTGTTAAAATATTTAAGTCGATAAAGTTTTGTTTCACAGACTCATCACTTTTTAATTTCAAAATAATTCTTAGGGCCTTTTTTTGTAAAACTAGACTTTTTTTGAAATTTTTTCCTGAAGTCCCATACACTCCTATTCCATAAGCTATGTGCGACTGAATATGGGCATAAAAAAGCATTTTTAAAACTGAAAAACTGCAAATTTTGGAAAGCCTTCGAAGCACAAAAATACCGGTACTAATTTTTTTAATCACAAATTCAACATGTAAATCCCAGCTCAAGTGTTTGTCAATAACCAATCCAAGGAATTTTGTGTCATTGATTTTATTTATTTCCTCAGTGCCTCCCAGAATGAGAGGATCTAGACCGGTTCTATTATGTTTTGTATAAAAAGCCACAAAGTTAGTTTTTTCCTTAGTTAATATTAACTTGTTTTTAATGAAATAATCAATTAATTTTGAAATTTCAACATGAGCCATTATTTCCAGTTCTGGTTCTGTCCCAGCAGCCATGATCATGTTGGAATCATCTGCATATAAACACAGCTGACTCTTTACACCACATGTGCTACTTAGACACTGTGGCATTCCTCTGCAGTGTTGTAGTGGTGCGGGAACGCGTGGGAACGGCGTTCCCACACTGGTTTTCAAGAACCCGGGAAAATCCCAGTGCCCCGTTCAGGGAAAATCCGGGAAAATAGCTAATATGTTCCTAAATACAAATATTAATTAAAGAGTATAAAAATATTTAAAAATATTTCTATGCCAATGATAAAATGCAATACTTTTTAAAACACGATTTAACTCTGTATCTGTTTCCAAAGATAACCTCACTCTCGCTTGAACTTTGTATTGTGCACAGAGTACGGTATACGGTGCGGGCATCACTCTCCCGTCCCTCCACAACCCTTCCACATCTACAGAAGAGGATGCATTTGCCGACTACTTGTAAAAATGATTTTGTCAATCTTTCAATAAACTTTCATTGTAATTAATTATTCTGTTTTTCCTCTGTTTTATGGATTTAATTCATTTTAGTTCTCTGCTTTTATACTTGAATAGAATGTCATTTAAAAATTAGGTTATTTATGTTGCTATTTTGAGGGTTAAAAATAAAAGTAGTTAATAAATAAATTTATAACCTTTTCTAAAACAACCTTCTTTTGTGAAATAATAAAGTTAATTAAGTTCATATATAAACAAATGTGTATATTAAAATATATCATAGGTTTGGATATACTGGTGTTTTATTTAGTTTTTCTCAAAATCATCTAAATTATTTAATAGTTTCTTGAATCCTCAGGAAATTCAGTTAACTTAAAATTCATAGCCTAATACGCAAATATATTGCTATCATACGCATTCAGGGAAATTTTATCGTAATTTTCAGAAAATTTGACAAATTGCGTTCCCACACTGGAAAATTTGCCACTACAACACTGTTCCTCTGATATAACATATAAACAGCAAAGGGCCCAGGATTGAACCTTGTGGCACCCCATTTCTTATGGTTTGAGTTTTAGAATTAAATTTTATGTATGTATGTAAAAAAAGTATGTATCATGATAATGATGAGTCTATATATAGACCATGGTGTCAGCATGTCGATTCACTATTCACTCCTACCAAAACTTAGCAAGGTTTTTTATGCATTACTCACTTTGTCTCAAGCAGTTAATTTTTATATCCTTAGACAGGTGTACTTTACTTATTTTCATTCCCTAATTTCTTATGGCTTGATTTCCTGGGGTAATTCCAGTGAGGCTTCTAGAGTATTCCTAGCCCAAAAAAAGAGTCATCAGATTAATTGCAGGAACTGGTCCCAGAGATTCGTGCAAACAACACTTTAAAAGATTAGGCATTCTCATCAACGTATATTTTCCAATGTTTTATCTTCTTAAAAGTCAATTCTGATAAATTCTTCAACAGAAATCATCTACACAATCATTTCACTAGGAATTCTTCTTTACTTCAATCCCTCTTCACAGGACCTCTTTTCTTGAAGCTGCGCCCAATGTGCAGTTGTTTGAGAATATTTAATACCTTCCCAACTTCCATAAAAAATGAAACTTGTTTAAGAAATTCTAAAAAAAAGCTTTTAAATATTTGTCCAGACAGTCATTTTACAGTGTGAATGAGTTTCTCTCACCAGACACAAGAAATGACCCGCACTAGGGATCCACTGCTTGGTTACAATCAAGCGGGAATAGATTATTTATGCTTTATTTTTACTCATGTGGTATGTTTTGTTGAAAGTTAGTTTATGATATAACCATGACTAGTCTTATGCCTTTGCACCTGTGTGCATGTACTGGCATGCCAGACAATTGTAAATAAATCAATAAAATAATAAATAAAAGCAAGAGAAGAAAAATCATTCACTCCAGGATGCAGAGTGTACATTCCAGATTAAAAAGCCGAAGGGACAGTTATAAAAATATGGCCCAAAAGTCATACATAGTAGACACAAGTGATGGTGTATTGTGTCGCACTGGAGCTATGTAGCACTACCAACAGCAAATTCTACAGCAATGACACCAACTACGACCTTGGGAACTCCACCAGAAAACTCCTGTAGGGATTAATCAGCCAAAAGGTTTTTTTTTGGGAGACCCTGTAAACCCACCTATAAGACTAAACTGAAACCTGAAGAAGAAAAGAGAAGGGGAGATGTCATATGATGTTCTGCAGTTATTTATTATACCTACAATTGGGTGTTTTGAAGTAATTTATTTTTTGTTATCCTTGTTAAGATTTAGAACTCATTAAATGTGATCATAATAAATATTTTAATTTAATTATTTGAATACGTTACATGCACAGGTCAAAAATAGTTTCTGTGGACGGAGCAAAATAAGGCTGCAAACCTCTTAAAAAAACATAAAAAATCATGCGTTTGATGCATCAGGTAACGAGCAAGAGAAATTAGTTGTTTTCATAAAAGTTCAGTTTGATAAACATTATTAAATTTCCTCGTCTAAGCAGATGTCTGAAAATCAGTAAATTATTTGGTTTGTCACAGTGACACGCGGCAAGGCTCAGGCTACTTGTTGGTGGAACCGACTCTCAATGCCGGTGGAGACGAGATCACGCTGGACTGTGTGCAGTGCGTCACCTACATAGCCAAGCTGCTCGGCCCCCTCGACACCTGGGAGTCCAAACTCAGAGTGGCCAAGGAGACTGGATACAATATGGTGCACTTCACACCTATACAAGTACGTTGTTTTGATAAAAATAATGAGACTTTTTCATAAAAGATCTCTGTTTTATATGAAACTCAGAAGTTCTCAGGAGTGGGACTTCTCAGAACTCAAATCACCCTCCCGACCCACCAGCAGGGCCAGCTGGCAAACAACGAGTCAATCACCTACTGGTGGTGTCACTCTGTGTTGCTTGAAATTTTTATTTCAATTTTTAATGTTAAGTCATTTAGTTTATTGAATTCTACTTCAAATTATATATAAAATAAGTCCAAATACATAGAAATGTTTTTTTTTTATATATATCATTAAAAACACACCCTAGAGGTCCTATTGCTTACAAGTTCAGGTGCTTTTTGTACAATTTATTTTTCAATATATGTTGTGTTTGTAGACTCATATTGTTTAGAAATTTATGTAGAATTCAATAAATGTTATAATTTAACATGAAATTTTGGAACAAAGAATATTTGCCATACAGTGGAAAGGCGCCACTATTTAACTCAATTTTTGCCACCAGCTGGCCCTGCTATTGCGTTCGGAGGGTAAATTGAGTTCTGAGAAGTCTTCTAATCAACTACTTATTATAGTCAAATAGAAACCTTTTGCTCTGTATTTTATAATTCAATTTGTGATCAAAATTCTTGAATTGTTAATCTTCTGAAATATCTCAAAGTAATTGCAGAAATAAAACACAAAAGAATTAATCAATATTTAGAGTATTTTTAAGAAGGAAGTTGCTAGAATTATGAGTCGCACAGAGAAACATAACATTACACAAATAAATAATAATATACTAGCCAACTCTGTTGGCTGATTGAAACTCAGGAAAGATCTTTTTTTTAGTTTTAGTTTAATATTTAACTGATAATGGACCATACATTCTACAAAGTTGTCTTACATATACCAATGTTTCATTTAGTACAATCCAAGCTTATGCCATGCCATCTTTTATCCATGCTTTAGGGATATTTTGAACTAAAAACCATCATTGTCCAATTATAATAACACATTCCTTTCAATACATTCAAGATTTAAAATAGTCTTCGAACATAAAAATCTTACACAGCCTGAAGTTAAAAGTGTATGTTTGCCAATTTAATTTGAAACCTGTAAATATATCACAAAGAACTAAGTATATTTTTTCTATTTTAGGAACTTGGAGGTTCCAATTCTGCATACAGTCTCCAAAACCAACTCGCTCTAAACCCCAAGTTTGCTGTTAATGGGCACACTCCAGATATCAACCAGTTGCAGAATCTCATTGAAAAGATCAGGAATGAGTGGAAGGTGAGCAGTTATTTTTCATGGAATATTGATAGAATAGTAAATATTTCACTACTGGCCACAAAAAAGATCTATTTTAGTTCAAGATAGTACTTTACACACAAGACGATACCGAGCATGGAAAATACCATCAAGCCCCGAAATAGAACTTTCATGATGAGAAATGAACAATACTTTTCATTACAATGCAAATAACCAGTTTAAACTCTTTAAAACATCATTTAAAAATTTGTTGTTCAGTTATTTTTTATAAATAATCACAACATTATTTCGATGGATTTAATGTAATGTTTAGATGGCTGTTCTTGAACAGCTTTGAAACAGTTACTTGAAAAGGTTTGTCAAAACAAACAACAAATCACACTGGTGTGTTTACCTACAAAAAGTATTGTTTGTGACAGGCTTAGTCATAGATTATCTTTTGTGTGACTAGAAAATTTATGATTTTCTTGGATCTCACCTGTATTGTAATAAACTACTTAAAAATATAGAGTAATAGAAACAAATATAATCTATGTTGTATCCACTTAAATTAGGGTGGTAAGTAAAATAATACAAATTAAATTTCTCAACTTTGTCCTAATACAGGGTTGCCACTCAACTAAGAAATCGGGAAAACCGGGGACTATGCGTGAATTTTGGTGACCAGGAACAAGCTTGTGAATTATGCGTGATTTTCTAATGTAACAGGGAACGTCGAAAATGGCAGATTATTACACAAATAAAACGGCGCTGTTAAAGCTCTAGAGAAGAGTAAATTCAGACTATAGTAAACAAGTGTTTTTCTTTGGAATTGTATGAAAACAGTTCAACTGATAGGAAGTAATTATATTCAAGGCAGCTACAATCAACAAATTGCGTCTTTGTCTAAATAAAAATCCTTGATGACGTCATTAAGACTTAATTATTTCCAATTTAATCTGAGTGCAGACAAAAATTTAAACTAAGTTATACAATAGTTTTTGCTTTGTTCAAATAATTTTTTAAGAGTTTTAATGTTGACAAATTAAATTAAATCAAGGAAATTAATAAATAATTTTTAATGTGACCTACTTTTTACAAAAGATGCCTGCTAAATCCAAAGATTCAGTCGTGTTTCAGGCAATTACGTGTTGTCTTTACAGTGCTGCCAAAGTGGCCTAAGTACCCTGTCGCTAAGACAAGGGGAGAGAGCCGTGGTCTTACAAGAGCGAGGAAAGATGTGGACGACAAACTCTCGACTCGCTTGGTCTCACCCTGCCTCGGCGAAAATACTTGTCCCAATGCCTGGTTTACCAGGGTGCATAGTGTGGGTGGCTTGTAACCTGTGAAAACAGAGCATCCTTATATTTTGTTTCACTACTGTACAAACTTTTCACTGGCAAGTGCGCGAAAATATTTTGGTTTTTATTATGGCAAAGGCTTTTATGGATTTTCTTACACAATTTTGTCTGAGTACCATTCAATAACTTGTTAACTTAATGTATACAGGATGTCTCACGTAAGGTGTCTCAAATCGATTACAGATCAACAGTTTGTCCTACAATCTTGAAATAAAATCATTTCCCACTAAATTGACCCCAAGGAATAATTTAGAAATATTTTTAACGTTGTATAAATACAGGGTGTCCCAAAAACTGGGGGTCATAGGTATGAATCTCGGAAATTTCAAATACAAACATATGTAATATTATACATCATTAGAAAGGTCTATTTAATACAAACATTTTGGTGGAAACAGAATTTTGTTATCTTTATTCGTTTCAAAATGGCATCCATTTTTGTAGCCAAAATCAAAATTTATGGAATAACCTGTAATTTTTTTATTATTTGTCATAAATGACTTCTGATTCAAAATACTTATTTGAAATAAGCTAAGCTTTACAATGATATGTCACAAGACAAAATTTATAAAAAAACTAAAATTTCAAAAATTTAATATTTTTGAAAATTTTTACATAAACAAAACTCAAAAATTTTAAATACAAACACATGTCTTTTTGTCACATCATATTAAAGCTCTCGTTAAACTAAGCAATTTTGTAATTTACACTAATGCCGTAGCCTATCTCTTTTGGTTTTGTAGTAATAAACGTAAAAATGTAATTTTCCCATTTAACTTCCATGTTAATTAATCAGGACATGATAGTATAGCAGTCCTTCTTCCATTGTTGCCATACCATTAAATTAATTTATATATATTGTGACGTATTTTTCCCTAGGTGTGAAACTTGGAGAAGGGTTACGCCTTAAGATGGTTTTCCGGATGAAAACTCTAACTGGGTCTCGTTCCCGGGCTCGAATTTTGAAAATTTCGTGAATGAACACATGTCTTTTTGTACATCATAAAGCTCTCGTTAAACTGAACAACTTTGTAATTTACACTAATGCCGTATCTCTTTTCAGTGCTCGATTTCTAAAAAAAGAGGTAAGGGAACTATAAAGGAACTTTCTCACCACGGGCTTTCCCCCGGAAGATTTTTAAAAATTACTCCGTTGCAGCATTTTTAACGAACGTAAAAATATTTTTGCAGCTTTTTTATGACACTCAAAATACAGTTTTAAAAATTTAATAAAAATCATTAATAAGCCTTTCGGGAGCAGGCATGTTTCATACTGACTAACTTAACAATGTAAAATCTAGATAAGGCCTAATTTTTCTGCAAGTTTAAAAACATCCGGGTTGAGAAGAACATCATATTGTATAAAAAACTTTTCATTTAACATCCAATATTATTTGAAAGAAAACTAAATTAAAGGACTGGGACCCCAAAGCAGAACAACGTGCGACGACGCTGCGACATTGTCGCAGACAGGAAAAGGGGTCTGAAACGGGTCTGCGGACAGATTAACGAGCTAGAAAATAAAAAAATAGGAACAATGTGATTAAATGTAGACAGGTCGAAAAATCGTCCGCAGACAGAATAAGTGTTGTGTATCGGTTTTTTATTAACGAAAGATAAAAAGTTAAATACTGTATAGAAATCAATTATTAAGGAAAGGACGTCCAGTTCTAGGAAGATAACAATGCAATTAATTGTAATATGAGACGATAGATGGAATGCGAAACACCTGCCGATAAGAGCTCTATTGTTTGACATCCGGCCGCTCCGCGATCGCTTATCTGATTTACCTTATCAGTTCCCTAGTACATTATATTGTGTTTCTGATCTAATTGACGTACAAAAACAAATTATAGCTCATTTTTTTCGTCTAATTTTCACGAATTGAATAAAACTTTAATCAAAGTTGTACGATCTATGGTTCAACCTGAATTGGTGAATTAATGTTATTATTATGTTGTTTTCAATATTGAACTAAAAAATACTACAGCAGTCTTTATTTTTTTATAAATATACCTTTTTCATTTATAGTTATAAAATTATTATTTTACTGAATTTAAAGTATTAAAACTAAAAATAAGTATCTCAACAAAATTCATTTACACATAATTATTTAACTAATTAGGTAAATAAATTAATAAACTGATTCTAAATCAACTAATTAAATTTAACTTATTTTATATAATTATTATTTACACATAATATTATTAATTATTTGTGTGTTGTGTGTAAGAGTGAATAAACTAAGCTTCATTACTATTCTACAAACTGTGTTTTGTTTTGTTTGGTAAGTATTTCTTTATTATTATTATTATTTAACTTTTAAATAAGTTTATGTGCTTGCAGACAGTTTTTGAGTTTTTCACACGGCCGTTGCAGACAGATAAGAACCTTTCTGCTTTGGGGGACTGGGATGAAACTAAAAATATTATTAATGTTAGTTTAACAAACTATACTTGACTTTAAAGTCTATACTTGACATTAAGGCTTTCCCTTAATTTCTAAAATAATTATTTTTTAAATAAAAGTAGGTTTACAATACCTTTCCGTCTTCAATCCATATGATTTGACTAGCAGTCTTGACTCGTCTTTGGCCGGCCACACGTGTGATCGCGGTTTAAATGTTTCTTTTTGTTCGTTCGTCGTGTCTGTGTTGTGTGTTAAGTGTTATGTACTATTTAAAATTGACGAAAATGACAGTGTTTTTTAACTTTTAACTCTTGACGACAGATTTGATAATGGGATAACAGTCCCAAAACTAGTCATCTAGACAAATCATATGGATTGAAGACGGAAAGGTATTGTAAACCTACTTTTATTTAGTCTTTCATCAATCCAGGGGGCAAATATGAATAAATTATTTTTTATTAAAAAAAAATTTTATTTTTAATTTTTTTATATTTTTTGTTTTTTAAAAAAGGTACGGGATCGCCGTTCCGCCGCGTTCCCCCTGAAACCGAGCACTGTCTCTTTTGGTTTTATAGTAATAACGTAAAAATGTCATTTTCCCATTTAACTTGCATGTTAATTAATCAGGACATGATAGTATGTCAGTCCTTCTTCCATTGTTTCCATACCATTAAATTAACATGCAAGTTAAATGGGAAATTGACATTTTTACGTTATTACTACAAAACCAAAAGAGATATGGCATTAGTGTAAATTACAAAGTTGGTCAGTTTAACGAGAGCTTTATGATGTACAAAAAGACATGTGTTTGTATTTAAAATTTTTGAGTTTTGTTTATGTAAAAATTTTCAAAAATATTAAATTTTTTAAATTTATGTTTTTTTTTTATAAATGTTGTCTTGTGACATATCATTGTAAAGCTTAGCTTATTTCAAATAAGTATTTTGAATCAGAAGTCATTTATGACAAATAATAAAAGAATTACAGGGTGTTCCGTAAATTTTGATTTTGGCTACAAAAATAGACGCCATTTTGAAACGAATAAAGATAACAAAATTCTGTTTCCACCAAAATGTTTGTATTAAATAGACCTTTCTAATGATGTATAATATGACATATGTTTGTATTTGAAATTTCTGAGATTCAAACCTGTGACCCCCAGTTTTTGGGACACCCTGTATTTATACAACATTAAAAATATTTTTAAATTATTCCTTGGGGTCAATTTAGTGGGAAATGATTTTATTTCAAGATTGTAGGACAAACTGTTGATCTGTAATCGATTTGAGACTCCTTACGTGAGACACCCTGTATAATATTGAAGTAATAGTAGTCAATTATTCTATCGTTGCTAAAGAGTCTAATGTCTAACTTATATTCAGCATTCCAAGCTCTGTATGGGACGATTTAGGCTTATCTTTAGATGTTTAAGTTTTATTTCAGTTCCGGATATATTTCAACCCAAATGTATAGGAGATAAGATTGAACTATTTTCATTCCTCATTTTAAAGTTTATTTACATTTTACTTACTTAAAAGTAAATAAATGTAGGTACATTTAAAAATTAACTAAGTCTACGAGAAAAGTTAAGTTATTATTTTCATTTGTTGGTGAAATGTGTTTCTTCATTGGTTTATTATGACGAAATAAATAATTTAAATACTAGTAAAGCAAGCGGCAAGCCCCTGGAATAAAAGAAAAATTTACCTGATAAACATGGTGAATGAATTTTGAAAATCAACTTTGGGGGCAATCCTTGAATATAGTACATTGGATTGCTTACTATTGTTAATCCTAGAAGTGCCATGAGTCATATTGTGATCTTTTGTTTCCAAAGTGCTACAATTGTATGTTTTTCACCCAACTGTTTTTGTATTGCTCATCTTAAAAAAAAAATAAATAAATAAAGCATTCTTCTTCCACATGATTCTCGATAGGGTTTGTTTAAAATCATGCCATTGAGTGGTCTTTCAGTGTTTTATTTAAAAATTTTTAAATTTTCATGTATTTTAGATATTTTTTCTATTTTATCTTCATTATTTCAACCTTGAAACATCTTATTTGTATTTTTAATCTAAATATAGTTTTTCCTTGTTGAGCTAGGTGCATGGCATCAAGTTAAAAAATGAATTTGGAAACAATTATATTATTTTGAGTTTGAAACCCTTTATGTAAAATTGTAAAACTATCACATCCTCTTTGTTTCTTTTTACTATAAAAAGTTCATGGTTGTTGTAGGTAGTGTCATTTATCAATAAATACTTCTAAGGTACAATACCGTACTTGAAAGCTTAAAAAAATTTTTGTTGCAAAAAATGCATAACTATCTGGTTAAATCAGGTAACCTAATGATGACTGTTCTGCCCAGATGTTGAGCATATGCGACATAGTCTTGAACCACACGGCCAACGAGAGTCCCTGGCTGCGGGAACACCCGGAGTGCAGCTACAACCTGCAGAACTGCCCGCACCTGCGGCCTGCGTACCTGCTGGACCTCACCCTCTACAAGTTCAGCCTGGAGGTGGCCAAGGGGCTGTGGGAGTTCTCCGGCGTGCCGGCCAAGATTGACTGCGACGAACACCTGCAGGTAACCAGCAAGGGCCAGTGGGATGGATATTGCCATCAAAAGATGGTCAATGTGATAGAAAATCTAAAAAAATTGAATTGTTTTTAAAAATTAATTTTTCTGTCTTTTAACTTAGAACAAATAGAGAGTGTGTGGCAGTAGTTTTTAAATGTTAGTGTAAGTTATTCATTGATTCACGACTTTTCGGGAGGTTAAATATTTTGGTCAGTGGAGCAATGACATTTGGTGCGGTTAGTAGAGATCACGTGAAATGTGTTGTTCACAGTTATTTATTATAGTTTGAGAAAAGTTCAATTCATCTGTTTTTTATGACATACTCGAATCATGTCTGCTGAAAATTGGAAGCATGTTACACTATCTTTTGCAACCTAAAAACTGAATGTAATCAAGAGGTTAGAAAAGGGCAAATTTGTTGTCTACGAATCGAGGATGTTGTCTGCTAAGCAGAAGAGCATTACAGACATTTTCCAGCTAATGGAACACCAATAAAAACTAGACTCTTGGGATTTTTAATGGTGAATTTTAAACACTTAAATGTTATGTGCTTTTTTAACAATTGTGTTTGTATTATTAGTCTACAGGCATATTGTGTAATCGTGTTATATAAAATTAAATTATGTATCTGGGCCACAAGATGCATCTTTAGGCCAAATGTTTTCTTGCTTCATAACTTTACAACTTGTTCTAAACCGTCTGTTTTTTTCAAATCAAAAATTTCTTTATTTCCAATAAAGTTAATACAAAAATTAATTTACATAACTGGGCATAAAAAAACAACTATTTTTAGTCTAAATTACTTTACCACTGCATGTGTAACTCATATAAGACGTGCTATAGAAGTTCTTTTACACTTCAAGTTGAACTAGAAACATGATATTTACCACATTTTGGTCTCAAACCCCCAGAAAAAGTCTGGTAACCGACAACTTTCTATTTCAACATCTCAAAAAATTATAAAAAAGGGTGGAAATTAATAGCCTGAATATGTAAGTTTTTTCTATTTTTGCTGACTTTTGAACGAGAGGTCCTAACTCAAATCTGAGGGGAAATCATCGGTCAGGAATTAGATGCTGTACCAGTCCTATGAAATTTTGCCGTATCCCACCCCTTTACCCTTAAAAAGAGGCTTACTTTCAAAATTTCTTCACAAAAATTGTGATATTTTTATATTTTTTATTTACTATTATGGCACACAGATGCATGAAATTTTGTCCTACATATTATGACCTCAACTAGGTCTTACTATAGTTGTAGCAGCCATTGGCCGATTTCAGTCAATTTCAATTTTAATCACTGAATGTTTGTGTGTCGATAAAAATCTTGAATGTTAAATCTATGTTTAATCCAAAAAATAGTAAAAACACTACATTTTTACCATTTTGTCACGTATAGTGTTTGTAATTTAGTTTGACCTGGTAAATATACTGCTATATCCATACAGGGTGGGAAAAAAGTCTGGAAACGATATTAAATCTTTAAAAGCATTTAAGTAATAAAACACAAACGTTGCAAATTGGTTTTGAGTGACAAAGTCTATTTCCTAAACTACTTACTGTCCTTGTTCCTAGTAGTCTTGGTCACTCAAAATCAATTTGCAAGGTTTTAGTTTCATTACTTAAATAATATTAAATTGTTTCCAAACTTTTTTTCCTCAATGTATTTGTTTTGCAAGCATTATATTCTATTTCAGAAGTCCTTCAAATTTAGTCTTTAAAGTTTTTTCTGTACCTCAAATCCTTCAACCCCCAAAAAGCATAATAGTAGACCATTTCCCCATTGTATCGGCCTTTGCATTGGTACTAACCTAAGAAATTTTAAATCCCTCCAACCCAGGGAATTTTAACCAACAGCCCCCCCCCAGACCTTCTTTTCCTGCGAATAGTAGATATCTTTTAGAGGATTGCTATAACTATATAGTTTCTTATGACATTTTTTATTTGATTTTGTTAATTTATTGTTGTTTGGATTAATTGTATTTTTTAATGATTGTTTTCCTACTTTAGGCTAAGCTCAAACATATCTTGAAACAAACCACATTTTTGGACTTAACATTTTCGCGAATCTGAAACTAACTCTCAAGATCAATTTTTATGATTTTAACTGTTGTTGGTATACTGTATCGCTTGAGACTTTATAAACCATGAACGAATTAGGGGATTTTTAAACTAAATTTTTGAGGTGTCCTTCCCACCAAGTTGAGTACTATTATTTTTGCGCATAGTAGGGATCTTTAAGGGGGCAATGGGTGGTCTGCCCCATTCAAAAGTTTTATTTATTTTGTTTTAAATGGCCTTTTTAAATGCTTTAGTGTTTGAATTATCTTATTCTTTTTATTAATGTTTTCCTACTCTGAACTTTAACGATGGAACAGCTGGTAATTTTTAGAATAATCTGCGTCTTTTAAGAAACATATTGTGAAACTAACCACAATTTTAAATGTTAAACATTTTAGCGTACCTCTAGCCGCTTAGCCCTAAGACTAATTTTGAACTTTTGATCTGTATTTCGTTTAACGCTTGAGGCTTTAATGAATTAGGGGGCATGGTGCCGTCGAGCCATTGGGGAGCAGTACAAAATATGCTACGAAAAATATGTGAGCTGTTTATTCATGTTATGAACGTGAAATAATAATTCTTACATTTGTCTCATGGCCTTTGCATAAGAATGAGTTGTTATGTAGTTATAATAGTTGCAAAATTTTGTAGCATTATAAAATAACATCTTAGTAAAAAGTTTGCAAAAGAAAAAAAAGAATGAAACCGTATCAGGACAAACAGACAACAGTAAAATAGTTAAAAGAAATATAATGAAGAATAACAGTAATTATGGCATTGTCAATGGTGATTTGTAGCCTAGGTCTACTCCGGGTTCAAATACAGAATATTCTGTAAGTAAAATGTATAACATTTTTGTGGATAACGTTATTAATCAATTCCCTTCAATTATTCAAGTTCTTATGTAGATTTTTTTTAGTTTGTCAAACGCTATTAAGGCAATGATTTCTGCATGTAGTAAAGTTTTAGTATGTTTTTATGTCAATAACGGCTTCCATCTGATACTGTAATCTTACCTTTTTTGCTGTTAAGACCATGCCCTTGAGATGTGGGATCATCTCTCCTGTATTATAATTATTAATTAATTGTCTTTTCTTCTAGATATCATGTAAAAAAATATTGTGGACCTTTCCCAAAAACTTTACTGAATTGTAAAAGAGTTCACAGTTTTTTGGAATCTGGAATCTGATAAAATCCACATGAGGAAGAAGATATAACAGTTAAAATAATTGGCATTGCAAATGTTATACCAGGTAAACCTGGATGAAACCATACCATTGTGGACTATGTTTTACTAATCAGTGATGGAAAATGTTCACAATAAACATTATAAATTCCACAAAAAAAACTCAAATCTTTTTACTGTCGTACATGTTAGTAAATTTCTTAATTCCATACTAAACAGAAGTTATTATTATGACTACATTCATTATTATGATTTGACATTTTAACGAATCACATTTTCCAGAAGACAGTGCAGAAACTTGTCTTTAAAGCCATCAATTACGTAATTTCCTCTTGCAGGCTATCCGCCACGCCCTGCTGGGCACGGTCCTCCCGCGGGTTAAGATCCCCGAGCTCTACCTGTTGAACGTGCACGCTCTGGTCGAGGAGTTCCAACAGAAGGCGCGCAACCGCGTGCCACCGCTGCCGTCCACCTCTCCACCCGACTTCGACCAACTCAAGCTCATCCCGGACCCCCAGTACCGCAGGCTGAACGCCACCATTGACTTCGAACTGGCACTGCGGCTGTTTAATGTGTACAGGTGCGATCGTCAAATCTAATCAGTGTATTTATGTTTCTATCAGTAGAATAAAAATTTGTCTGTAGAGTAACGGTCCACAAAACCCACTAAATTTCCTTTGTTCAACATTGAGGTTTTCTTTTATGAGTTCTTTAAAAAAAATTAGGATTTTGCTTTGTTATAAATATTAATACACTACTATAAATTTTAAGTTCCTGTTCTATGATGGTATGTAAATTTTATGTTTTGTAACAAGTTAAAGAAATTCCCTTACCCTAATTTTTTCAAATTATTAATATTCTTTCTCTTTGATAAAAGTAAATTTGGTTATATTTTAAAAGATTGTAAACTGCTCATCACCACAGGTGATCTTAAGACAGCAAGATGTTTAGTTACAAGTTACAAATGCTAGCCAGAGGTTTCATCACCACAATTATGCTTTATGTTTCCGGTAAATGTTTACAGTAAATTACTTATTCAAATAAAGCCCTAATCTCTACCGGCCAAAGGTGGCTGGATACCAAACTGTCAGACGATGCTGAAATTACATGAAAGGAACAAATTTTATGTCTACTTAAAAACATCACCTTCTCCTATAACACTTAATTTGTAAATTCAATAATCATGTATGCATTTTAATGATGGCCAACTTCTTAGCTGAAGTTTTCTTACAAATTTTAAATGAGCATATTTTTAAAGCAGTGCATATATTTCTGTTCTGTCAAATTGTTCATAGACCACATACACAAAGTTTTTTGCAGGAGTGACTGTTTTGATGAAGACACAAGGTTGAGGCGTTGTACCGAGGATTTCAAGAAGAAATTGGAAGAACTAAACGGCGCGGTATACCATCAGGTATGTCAGAAGATAAACTTTTTTATAAAAAAGTGGTGAAATGCCATTTTTATAAAAATTTCTGCTTATTTGTTGAAAACTATCAAAAATGTGTTAGATGCTAAAATGGATAAGCAAATAACTTAACTAAGAGTTTTGTTTATATGATGAATGATACATAACTCGTAAACTGACATGTAACAACTATTCTCTTATTCATAATAAGAGAATAGAAATCCTTTTGGGAAATCGATTATAAGTTCTGACTTTAAGAACAAACAAATAAATTTATATAAACAAATTCTAATTCTTATTTTGTTGAAGACAATTTAAAAATTATATTGCAAATGTCCTGCTTAATATACATATATTAATTTTTCTTGCACATTTCATACCAAATAAAATTTAAGTATGACAAATTATGCGTCATAGTGTTAGTGTGTTTTATTTAGGTGCAGTCCCACCTGGTGGCAGCCGTGGACAACTCCATTGCGGGGATTCGCTACTTCAGAGTACAAGGTGATGGGCCGAGGATTCCCGAGGTCACTGCCAAAGATCCTCTTGTCCCCAGGTTAGAGGCATTCCATTTACATTAGGCATATATTTTTCAATTTTATCAATTACGTGGTTTAGTTTTTAAAGTTCTTCATTATGATGCAATAGGACAAATATTTTAAGAAAAAGTACAAATTCAATGTTTTGTATTTGAATGCTGAAGAAAATGTAGGTCTGGTAAATCAAATGAAAATCTCTTTATTATTGAAATATCAAGGTTTTTAATGGTGTTAAATATGTTACAGATTTAGTGAAGTCAATTCAATGATTCCTATTGTCATTGTTCTTGTCATTCATCTTCTCGTGATTGTTGTATGTAACTGAATCTTTTTGTGAGTGAGCTTATTTGCACACTACGGATTAAGAAGATAAAGTCGACAAGCTTACTTGAAATGTAGATACATGTATGCAAAAAGATATCACATGGAAAAAATTACTCAATGAATCATACGAGCATTATTCTACAA
This sequence comes from Neoaliturus tenellus, assembly GCA_030545055.2. NCBI lineage: Eukaryota > Metazoa > Arthropoda > Insecta > Hemiptera > Cicadellidae > Neoaliturus > Neoaliturus tenellus. Next base: position 92,875,265 of record CM061533.1, on the reverse strand, counting down.
TTTTTTATTGTTTCAAAACTTTCCCTGTGCTTCTTCTTCCATTGCAATATCCAAGCAACAGTACAGTGAGCCCTTTTCTACTTGAAGTCAGGACAAAATATAAAAATATGGAAAACTATTTTCTTTCATGATCGCAAAAAGTATATGTGATTTATTGTAATTCACAACCATGGCTAATACCAACCAATTAGGCGTACTTGTTGATTCTGAATACCTTATTATAAGCTCTTCTAATTCCTTCATAGCCACCAAAGCAGAACAACAGGTGACAGTGCGACATTGTCTTAAACGGTGAGGTGGAATGCAGAAAGATCAGCCCTGTTAATCAAGCTTCATCTCGCAGGAACAAAATTTTTGGCAAAATATAGTCTACTCTCAATGATTTTTTACAGTAATAGGTTTTATTTACTGCAAAAACAAAAAAAGTACTGTAATGTCAAATATACCAGGCGACACTTGCCGTGTCGTACAGTGCGTGTTTCCCGGCCGCTAGCAGAAGACTCAGCAGTGTGTGCTGTCATTAAACTTTCATTATTTGAGACAACAGCTGGAATCGCTATAAAATATAAATTGGTAACCAGCGAAAATATTAGTAATTTGTTTATTGTCTACTGGGGATTACTCGGTAAAGAAGAAAACTGTTGAGCTTGATGTCTCACCGGTGACAATGGAACTATAAGCTATTCCTAGCTTCTGATTCTGCTGTTATTTCAACCAAGGCAGATGATGCACCAAAAGTTAAATCCTAAGCGTCGACATTGTCATAATCATATGCGTAATATACATTGCATGACTCAGACCAAATCCAGAAGCACATTGAAAAATAAACAATGAATGGGTAATCTATATTATCATCTTTTTAAATTATTATATAAACATAAAAAATGAATACCTGCGTTTTGTTTACTGAATTTTTCTGTATATTTATCTAACCATTTAAAAAAATAATCATAAAAGGTATAATACAGTATTTATATACTGTTAAGCTTCTCAGTAAATTTTACTTACATGGAATTTTTATTTTAATTCTCATTTAACTTGGATCTATTCTTGTGTGAGATTAATGAAATTTATTATTAGTGAATATAGTAAACTAGCAAACAATGAATTAAATTTAAGCAACCATAATTTTTTATACCTTTTGTAAATATTTTATTGAATGAGAATAAAACTATTCACATTAATAATTCATCACATTTTTTTACATGTTAAAGGGGTTTTATGAAAAACAACAAATAATCCATGAAAAATTGTAAATTCATGAAGAAAGATTTTGAGATATTTCGGGTATGTTGCGGAAAGACCAAAAACATTCGGCTTTGGTATTTATAGCTCTCTTGTGGACTAGCTAATTAATCTTCCAACTTTTATTTTGTTAATTTTTTGCCTCCCATACTCAAATTTGCCTCAATATACCATGTACTAATTTCCTAATCTGATGGTTTCCAGTTTTACCAAAATTTTAAAGTAACTTCAGAATAATAATCATGTTGATCCAGCTGTTTTCCTGTTGTCTTCCACAGGTATTTCACAGACGCGGACGACAGCCTGAGCGAAGACGTGATGTATTCACCAAACGCCTGCTACGTGATGGCTCACAACGGCTGGGTGATGAATGCTGACCCTCTGTCCAACTTTGCCAGCCCAGAGTCCAACGTGTACCTCCGCCGTGAACTGATCGCCTGGGGAGACAGTGTCAAGCTCAGGTGGGTGATAAACCTCCAGCTGGAAGGTTTCTCTGTTCTTCTACCTTGAGAAAAGTTCACAAATGGGCTAAAACATTATAGGCATAGTCTTTCTTCCGGTTTTGTGTTTTCTCCTTTTTTTGTATCCCTTTTAAAATAAGCCAGTTGTAATCCCTTTAAAAAAATTTCATTCATATGTGGCTTTTCTTAAAAATTGAGAATTTTTACAATGAAGTATGTTCTAAATAATTTATATATAGGAAATGTATTTTTATATAGCCTAAATTTAATAATATTCCTCAGTTATACTCTTATTTATTTTTAATATTTTTTTAATTTTAAACTTATGTGATAAAAATACATTGGTTTAGAATATTAATATGATTACAGTGAAACCTACACAACAATAATGTTTCAAATTGAAGTCTTATTTATTAATAGGGGAATTGTCTTTGTTTTGGAAAACTAGTTGAATGTAGTCGAATAATGAAAAAAGTCAAAATCAACTCAATTTACAGTTTAGCTCAACTCAAGTTACAGCTACTCAACTTTAGTTTGAAGTGTAGTAACTACTCCTGCAATTACTATAAATTTGAGTTTGAGTGCAAATTAAACCAATGTTGTAGGTACGGTGAGAAGCCCGAGGACTGTCCATTCCTGTGGCAGCACATGCAGGCGTACGTGGAGCAGACGGCCAGAGTGTTTGATGGCGTCCGCCTCGACAACTGTCACTCCACACCGCTCGTGGTCGCTGAGGTATTCAGCATAAATCTGCAACAATTGCTTGCACATTTATAAAAAAAGGATTATAAGTAAAGTAATAATGTAAAGTACTTACATTTTTTCTTCAATAAATGAAAAATTTTCACCAATGTTTTTGGATCTGAAATTGATGAACTTACGATAATTTTTATCATTTAATTAGGCTAGCATTTTCCCAAATTGCTTATTGATTAAATTGTTTAAGCAAATCCCTGTTATAATTTAAAATAAAGGATGGGTTTTTTTTGGCTTACATCTCTTTTAACTCACTAATTTTCCAGTACTTGCTGGATGTTGCCCGAAAAGTGAGGCCTAATCTCTTTGTTGCCGCTGAACTTTTCACGAATTCCGATCACACGGACAACATCTTCGTTAACAGACTTGGAATCACTTCGTTGATCAGAGGTTTGTTAAACATGTTTAGCATTTTTTAGCTTAAATAGATTCAAATTAAAATTAGGAGTCATATAAAAATCAAGAAGAATAAGACAAAGTGTAGTAAGGAATTGATAATATATGAATAAATTATTTACAGTTAATCATTACCTTTTCATTCATACTCTAAAAGTTGTTTGTCAATTTACTACAATATTTACTGTCAATTAGGCGCTTGAAACTATCCATTCTTTGGGGAACTTGACACATTTTGAACTTCTGACTCAATAAGAAATGAATTGTTTGAATAAATGTGTTGTCCAGACACCCCCAATTGCATAACTTGCAATTTAAAAAAAAAAAAAATGAGTTGCATAGGATTGAAGTCTCAACTGTAACCAGCGGTTTCAGGGGTGTGAAATTAACGGGTTACGGATTCGGTTAACACCCTCTGAGTGACTATCGTCACAATAATTTTGGTTGATTCCAGTCAAGCTGGGTGTCTCCAGGGCTCGTTATAGCCTATGGATATTTTGATTTACCTTGGAGCACAAAGCGACATCTCACCATATGGCTCAACAATGTCTCTGAAACTAATCATCGCTTTAATTTTCTGTGGAATAATTTCGGTTAAATTTAGTTCACGGTGTTAACTATCAGAATCATGCCAGGCTAACGCACCGGTCTTTGATCAACACCGTGATTCAAGATCTGAATTATGCTGTCAAATAGGTATTTTAATTAGTACAAATGTTTAAGGCTCAAAATATACAAGGCTAACTCGCCAGTCTTTGGTTAGATAATATGGTACAAGACGTAATTAAAGATACAACTGTGCCAGGCTAACTCGCCACTCTTTGTTTAGATATATACGGTACAATACGTAATTAAAGATACAACTGTCCCAGGCTAACTAGCCATTCTTTGTTTAGATAATACGTACAGTACGTAACAAACACTACAAAGGTGCCAGGCTGACTCATTGGTCTTTGGTTTGATAATGTGGTATAATACCAGATAAATGGTACAGTGGTGCTAACTCACTGGTCTTTAATAATATTGTATTTACTAATAGTTGATCATACTGAATCGGGAACGGAATGGCCAGGTCGCCAGAGGCTCACGGTGTTGTTGAGTTTCGGCGGTTCAAGGAACCAGCATCTTCTTGTGCGGTCTCCTGAAGCTTTTCCCATGCTCTGTGGCTGAACTTTGCCCAGCCGCGTCACCTATCTTTTCTGCTACGAGTTGTTCCGATTAAACTAAACCCTTCGACAACTTACAACCATTAAGTTACACAGCTTTCAGAAATTTTGGCAGAAACAAAATTTATTTCCAATTCTGCTGTAATAAACAATACTCCTTTCTTTAAAAGACATGTTTTCAGGTGGGGTAAATTCCATAATTATTTTACCTTATTTTGGGCTCTCCCACCTCCAGGATATTGTGCAGTATTCGTCCTTTTCAGCGGCGATCTTCGCACTTGTCAGCATTTAAAAAAAACACAAACACACGACACATACGAAAAAAACTAACACGAACACATACAAAATCCGACGTTTCGGGAAACCAAAACAGGCGCTCGGCAAGACTCGCAAAAGTTAGGTTAAAGGACCCTTGAAAACGGGAAATGTTGTTTTGGTTTCCCGAAACGTCGGATTTTGTATGTGTTCGTGTTCGTTTTTTTCGTATGTGTCGTGTGTTTGTGTTTTATTAAATGTTGACAAGTGCGAAAATCGCCGCTGAAAAGGACGAATACTGCACAATATCCTGGAGGTGGGAAAGCCCAAAATAAGGTAAAATAATTAAACAATACTCCTGTCACAGCAGACCTGCGATCTCAGCTAATTTCCAAAGGATATTTTTGTTCAATGAACAATAATCTTTTTTATACTCCAATTAATAACCGTCACAAGAAAATATGAAATACATCATGGCATTATATTTTTATATTCATTGTTTTACTATTTTAAAAATATGGTAGCCTAGTAAATTAATTTTGTTAAACAGTAAAAAATGCATAGCAGAATATACCATGCATAATCAGCATACTATGAATATACCAAGGAATAATCTGTTTACAAATCCCTAAACATAATCATGACAAATGTCACAAACCGATAAGACAGCCAATCAGCTGATTAATAACAAACTCTTCATCTCTATCTCTCTTTCTCACATTATACACTTAGTAAATATGAGGCCAAGCATTTGCTTGGTAAACTTTTTGTAATAATCTCACATAAGGTTATCCTTAAATGCTGAGTCGAAAAAAAGGTTTCTTTTCAAGACGAGCTCATTTTCTTCACTCACTCACCTTTGAGAATGTTTTTTTATCATACGCCTAAAAGTGCTGCAGTCTGGTATTAATTTGCTGAACCACATGTTGGAACTGCAACTCTTGAGTTTTGAAAGGTCGGTAGAGAGTTAAGGGACACCCTTAACTTAACAGTTAAGTGTCCGAGGTACACTGATAGCTTTTGCAAGGAATTATCGATTTTGATGAAAATTGGTATGAAGGTGTAGGACCAGGTCTATTTTCATGAGTTTGCAAACCAGCATAATCGGATTAGAGGTTTTATGGGGTTTCATGAGGACCAAAATTGTTTTTGGCGTTTATCACTATTAAAAAAAAATCAATCATTTTAACTGAAACCATTGAATTTCAAAAATATATTTCCATCGTTATTCTGATGGAAAATCAACAGAACCCTGTACTGTATCTTGATTATTTATTGACATGATTGATAATATTTTTACATACATTCACAAGGTAGAGTTTAATATACATTTCCTTACGTACCACACCCACACATCAGAAAACCTACATCCTCATTCTTATAGTGTTTATGGTGAAAATAAAAAAAATACCGAATTTCGTTGGAAATTAGCTGAGTACGGTACCGTACGCAGGTCTGCTACGACAGGTGTGTGGTATTCTTTTTTTTTAAAAAGACATCTTAATCTGGCTGAAAAATCTTTTTGGAGTATTTGGGTAATCAGATGGGACAAAGGTAATTTTCACTATGAATAAACATAAACATATTTTGCAGGGGTGTGCGAATAGTGATTTTTCTGGTCGAGCCGAGCCGAGCCGAGCTGGTAATGAAATATTCGAGTTTCGAGCCGAGCCGAGCCCAGACAGCCAAAAAAAAAAAAAAAAAAAAAAAAAATGGTAATTTTTCCTGTAAAAATACCAGCTTTTATCTTCCCAAAAGGCCATTTTTTGGCCATTAAATGAAAAAAGTAAAACACAGTCAACTCCCGACTAACCGGGGTAATGACTGGTTGAAGGATCCCGGATAACCCAAAACTACGGTTAACAGATCTTCTAATTGAGTGAACAAGGAACACAATAAAAGGGTCCAACGTGGACAAAAAACCAAGGATGGGTGGGTAAGGTGAAGGGGGGGAGGGTCCGGCGCTGGGTGAGGGGGGAGGGTCGCTTGGGATAATTTATTCAAGATAAGAGCACGCAAACAAAAACAAGTTATTGTTCATCTTTTTGTCTAACTGGTAAAAATTTAAGAACAATAAATTGTTTTAAATGTATGCTAATTAAACTAAATTAGTCTAATAAATTTGTCAAATAAAATTTTAATGTCACTTTATCAAACATTTCTTGAAATGCAAATCAAATGCATTTTGAAATGTGTTGTTTTGCATAATATAACCCAAAATTACTAAGGGTCACTGAACAGCACACGAATCAGAACGATAATTACACAATGAAGTGGAAACTAATAGGACCTTTCTTGGTTTATGGTTTCTATTTTTAGAACATATTTCTCGCCGGGCGAGGGTGTGTGAGAGTGTGTGCGTGTGTTGTCTCCACCAGTCAAGGTCATTACCGCGGTCCTATTGCGTCGTAAACAAACCCCGCCCCGCACCTGCCATCGTCTTACCTCCCAACCCTGTTTGCGATCACACAGCTCAATTATAAATTGCTGTGTTTCTCTGCTTTTTTCCATTAATTAATAAATCAAATAATTGTTAGTACAGAGTTTTCTTCTTAACTCTTTTTTGTTGTTGGAATTGTTGCTTCTGTAATCATTTTCAGCTCGACCACTTGAATAGTTTGGCATAACCTCGAGCCGAGCCGAATAGTGCTAGTATTCGACCACAACTATTCGACCACTTGAGTACTCGCACACCCCTAATATTTTGTATGTTGCTAATATGTGAGCCAACGTTCCAGAGGCCATGTCCACCTGGCACGTTCTATAGATACAGCGGGGCTAGGTAGAGGCGGACTGCCTCTTGGCCCTCGGAGTGGCTCACGCCTTGTTGATGTGATGTTCCGTTTTGTGTTCCAGAGGCCATGTCCACCTGGCACGTTCTATAGATACAGCGGGGCTAGGTAGAGGCGGACTGCCTCTTGGCCCTCGGAGTGGCTCACGCCCAATTGATGTGATGTTCCGTTTTGTGTTCCAGAGGCCATGTCTGCCTGGGACAGTCACGAGCTGGGTCGTCTGGTCTACAGGTATGGCGGGGCCCCGGTTGGGGCCTTCACTCCCCGCTCGGACCGCCCCTTGGCCCCTGGAGTGGCTCACGCTCTGTTCCTCGACCTCACCCATGACAACATGAGCCCAGTGGACAAACGCAGTGTGTTTGACTTGTTGCCCAGTGCAGCTCTGGTGGCGATGGCTTGTTGCGCCTCGGGAAGCAATATGGGCTACGATCAGCTCGTCCCGCATCATGTGAGTTGTCTTTTAAGGAATTTGAATCCTCAACAGGTTCCCCACAGGTCATAAAAGTCTCTGATGAATCTCAGATAAATGTGTGTCAAATATGGCTGGCAGTCAACAAGACAAGACAAAATACTCTTTATTGACATGAACATTAAGTACAGTCATGGAGTACTTTTTCAAAGGGAATTGTACTTTGTAAAAACAATGATGTCTAGATATGACCGACACTTTATATTTATTTATCAATATTTCAGCATATATTGGTCAAACATAGTCCATAAAACCCAAAAGAAAAGATTATATAAAAGATATACTTTTCAAAACTTGGCAAAGGATTGATGTTAGTAACGCTATGGCACAAATGGCCTAGTCAGTTGCCGGTTATATATGACTAACATAGAAGCTAGAGTGTTAAGTATTTTTCGGATTTGAACGACTCCCCAATTAAGGAATGTATTGAATTAAAAAAAAATCCAATCTTTATGAAAACAGTTTTATTTTTCATTTTGAAATAAAATACGTAAACCATAGTCGGGAGAAACTGAATCATACCAAACAATTTTTATTTTTTATTGATGAGAAGAAACACATTTGAACACTTATAAGTCTGTAAAATTTCAATAAAAGATACCACATTCAATTAAAAATGAAATTTTCAAAAACTTAAACAAAATGTCAAATTGTTTTCAAGTATTGAGGTTTTTATTTCAGATTCATGTGGTAGAAGAGGAGCGAGAATACTTGGCATGGTCTGACGGAGAAGTCAATATCAACACTGGAATTGTAGCTGGAAAAAGAGCTCTCAACAATCTGCATTACAGGCTCGGCAAAGAAGGCTTCAGCCAGGTACACCAGTTCTGTCTTGTTATATTATAGTAATGAATTACATGTTTTTAGACAAGAATTCATATGATAGTTTTAATACAATTTTTTTTGGTTTCGGTATAGTTGGATAGAGATCCATGTGAAGTTGTTTCCACCAAATTAAAAAAAGCTGTTCCCCCTTGGAATTCAAATTATTTGATAAGATGACTTTGTTGCACCTCACTGTCTTAAGAAGCATAAGCTTTTGATCAACAGCAACTATCAGGCAGTTCAAGCTTTTTTAAACATGTAATTAATTTTAGTTTCATTTTGATCCTTTAGGAGGAAAGAACTCAAATTTTAAACCAAAAATATTAGTAAATTATTCTTTAGTATAGCCTAAGAAAAATCCCTTATCTTAAACAAATTTCTGAAGTGGATAAATATACATAGAAATTAGGGTTCTTTTTCAAATAAATTATTAGCTGTTCCAAAACTAAAATTCCCCACTGACATCCTGTTTAAAGGTGTTTGGCCTAGAGCATGTCTGGGGGTGGGGGCAGTAGTTCCCCGACTGCCGCTACATGCTGCCAATGGTGTGCTACAATATTTTTTTATTTATTTTTATGTACAGGTGATATAATTAATAGCGTCAAAATAGCTTAGCTAAAACTAATAGCACTTACAAAAAGTGAAGCATAGGTGGTACGCTTTTTTGAGGTTTTTTAGACACGTCTGAGTGTATCAATAATAAATCGGCATAGTGATTTTAATTTTATTCTACATACAAAACCTTATTATTAGATAAAGTGCAATGGCTAAATTACGGCTATTTATGTGTTTTCCCATTAAAGTTTGAAGTAACAATATCAGAATCAATTATCACTTAAACATAACCTCAAATCACCCATCCCGAATGCCTTGGTGCAGCTCGGCGGTGGCGGATGTATTTACGGGGGGAGTAAGAGGGGTGGCGAAATGGCGGATGGTTCCATTGCGCCGACGCGTGTATCGCTACTGTGACAAATCAATGTAGTGCTGAGTTCTCCCAGTTCCTCTTTAAAGCTCTTATATGACCCCTTGCGCTAAGATATTATGATCTCGCTTAGAAAATAGTCACTCTCTGTTCTCAAATTTTTCTGTACAATTCTTCCAAAAGATTTCCGCCTCCAATATGAGTTTTTTTAATTTGAAGCCTAAAAAATGCCGTTTTTCAAAATTTGCCGCCCCCCGAATTCTGGCGCCCTGGGCTATAGCCCATTTAGCCCATATGTAAATACACCCCTGGCTGTGGAAGGCATTTTCCAAAAACAAAGTTACAACAATTTATGTTAAACTAAAAAAGGTATTGAAAAAATTGCAAAGAATAGATTGTTGTTACCATCACATTCTTTACATATTCTTTATAAAACATTCAAAAGTAGTTTATATTTTTGTTGAAAGTGACAAGTAATTTTTTAGTTTATGTAGTCATGAAATAAATAAATGTTATTCTTAAGCCTAATTTATGACTTACTTATGTTGTTAAGCCACCAAAGCTGATAAAATAGGTGACGTACCTCCGTCTTCAGATTCAATAAATCCAACAAATTTTTGATCACCTCGGTTTTGATAAATAAATTGTCATCATCGGTCAAAAAACATTTTAACATGTTAAGATTTCACAAAACCAAACATTAGTTGTTCACAGTCAAACAGTCAATGTTTAAAAAACACACAATAAATAAATTAACAATAAAAAAACTAGTAAGTGCACTACAATGCGTACCAGCTAGTAGGTAACACCGACAGCGGACAACAAGCTGGACAGAAGATTTCATGTTGACTGGCCTGTTGTACTTTGGACTCCTTTATCTTTCACTCTGTCCCTACTCCTTGCCTTTTATCAAATCCATTCTATTAAATAACAAATTATGAATGCCACGTCCTATTTGTTATTGCAACGCCTTCACCTCTCAACCAACATGCTCACCCACTGACATCCTATTTCATCATCTCCGCAGGTGTTTGTGGACCAGGTGACGGAGGACATTGTGTGTGTCACGCGTCACTCGCCTTCCTCTCGGGAGACAGTCGTTCTGGTCGCCTTCACAGCCTTTGCCCACCCTCCAGCAGACAAGTCGGTCGTGGGACGAGGGGTTACTGTATCTGGCAACGTCGAATCCATTATCTTGGAAGCATCTTTGTCTCACAAGTAAGTCTAATTTGTCAATATTTAAATTATTACCACAGTCTAATGCAAGTAACAACTCAAAGAGCCATGTTTAATGAATTTCCTTGGAAGTTACTAGCGCTGCTAACCAGTTAAGAAACAAACGTTGCCATACGAGCAATTTGAGAGAACTTACACTTTCTGTGGTTGTGATTGGCTGAGGCATCATTAAGCATTATGTATACGATTGAGGTCTCTCCAAGCTAGCAGTTTTAAAATTAATGCTTTTCTGGGTTGTGAACAAGACACTTTACCGAGTGGTATTCGTCTCAATTACCCAATACCCCCATCGCAGCAGACCTGTGTGCTCAGCGAATTTCCAATGGAATTTTGGTAAATTTCTATTTCCCCATAAAATCCATGGGGATGAGAGTATGAAGGTTTGATGCCATATGGGTTTTGTTGGTAAATATAAGTTAAACCCTACCTAGTGATTGTACATACCAAATTTTATAAGGCTATGGTGTTCTTTTTATTTTCCACATAAACCCTTTAGGGTTGAGTACGTAGGTTTGCCGCCATATGGGTTTTCTAAGCAAATATAAGTTAAACGCTTCCTAATGAATGTACATACCAAATTTGATCAAGATATATCAATAAATAAGCAAGATAGAAGGTTTTGTTGATTTCCCATAAGAATAACATGGAAAACATACTTTTTGGATTTTCTCCATAACCATTTAAGCTAGGTAAAAAATTCAAAATACTAGATTGTTTGTTTTTTAAGCTCTTTTAAATGGTTTAAGTTAAAATTGTTGAACTTTCTAAATAAAAGTAAAAAGAGCCAAAAACCCTTTTTTAACCCTTTTGAAACCCCATAAAACCCCGTTCCCATGGTCCGATCATTCTGGTTCGCGAACTCAACCTAGTAGACGCTGGCTTACACCCCTGTACCGAATTTCATCAAAATCGGAGGTTCCGTTCAAAAGCTATCGTGTTCACGGACACATATATATATACATATATATCAATTTGAACGAACGGTGTTTTTGGCTTCTAGGGACCTCAAAACGAAAAAGTATCATGGTCCCGGGCTTAGGTCTTACCGTGACTACTATTGTAATAGCGTATTCCCTATAGGGAAATTTGCTAAAAACAATGTATTCTATGGTTTTACTCCTTACAAAAATATTATCGTACTTTATTTTATGAAATTAAATTTTTTATTTGTCATCAAATATACATAGTTGTGATATTTCACAAGTAAACATATGAAACGTCCATTTTTTTTAAAACCTAATTATAACTTATCCTAAAACTTAAATGACATTTGAAAGAAAAAAAAACATGATTTGTGAAATAAAACAATTACAACCTTCAAAATAAGATTTGAAATTAATTGTCTCGAAAAATAATTGTCAACAGAGTAAGGGCACAATGTTGTCAAGTGTTCATTGAGCTTTTTTTTAATTAATAGCATTTTTTCTTCAGTTTTTATTTGAATAGGGAGGTGGTTGTTCACCCTCCATCCCATGTACAATGGGGATTTTTCTTACAGAGCTTTTCTGTGAACAGGAAATTGAAGAGATTCTCTATGATGTGTGTTATAGTGATGTGTATGATTTCCTGATAAAAATATGAATGATTATTTTTTACATAGATGATATTGATATATATAGTTTATATATATATATATAGACAGCATGGATCGTTAGAAGATTTATCCTGCTGAATTGAGGGACAAGATGAACGGGATCCGATCTGTGCTAAAATCCCAACAGTTCGTTTTTGGAGGATGAAAAAGTTTTTTTATAATTGCAGAACTGTCACAAGAGATGTACCACAGCAAGCCATGGACAAAAAATATGAATGGTAAACCATGACAGCTGCACCAAGACCTGTAGTTTTGAACACAACTCTCAGTGCAAACAAAGCTTTGGATAAGGAGAATTTTTAGTTGGTGTTGATGATCGGACCATTTCAAATGCTCACTGATGTTTAAACCTAGAAATTTTGTGTGTTTACTGATTGGATTTGTTCTCCTGAATCTAATTTAAGAGTGAGTTGTTCTGTGTTTAATTGTGGATTGTGAATATGATGTTGATATTGTGGTTCGGATCCCACATTAAACTGTAGGTCCCTAGATACCATTGGCTGTTGGGCTATTAATTAACAGTCCTGTCTAAGGAGAATGTCGGCCATAGTCAGTAACAAGACTACAAGATCGCACTATGTATTAAAATACCCACTATGTGAGGTCCCTGTCTCAAAATAGTGATATAGCAATATGAAGCATATGTGTTTTGGAACAGTTTAGATCAAGGCCATGTTTGCTAAACTATTTTTCCGGAAGCTATGCTAACTGCGGGTGGGATAGAAGGTTCCCGAACTAACATAGTGGTATCATCTGCAAACTGAATAATTTTGGATGGAGTTGAAAACGACAAACCATAAATGTAAAGAATAAATAGGAGAGGCCCTACTTTTGACCTCTGAGGCACACCATGTACCACAGAACTCCAAGCTGAAAACCGCTTCACTTTGGATTCATTTGTCACAACCTTGCTGTAATCTGTTGGCAAGATAGTTCCCAAGCCAGGCAAGAGCTGAACCAGTTTAAAAATAGGGATGGACGAGATTGGATTTTCTCCGCCTTGAATGTGTAAGTACATATTTTCACAGAATTTTTTGTAATTTTTCTTCTATTTGCTTTTCAGGTCTAGTGACAAATTTCGCAAACCAACGCTGTTTGAGAAAGATCTGAAGAAGATAAACGGTCTGACCGAGTACGCGCTCAACATTCGGGAGAGCATAAAGCCAAGTGAGGCTACGATGGTGGAACTGACGCCCACCAGTGACGGGGGCACTCGACTCAACTTCACCTCCAGGTTCCGGCCCGGCTGTGTGGTGGCTGTCAGGTAAAGTGACCCACACATTGTTTCTGAAATGGATTATAACCAAAAGCTGCTCCTATATTCTTAAAATAAAATTATTTCAACTCCCAGGAACAATTTTATAATATTTCTAACAAAGTTTTATTAATGAAACTTGTGGTGTTCCAAAAATTAGGGGTCCTCCCGTTTTGAATTGTCTAAATTTGGAATGTAAACAAATGTCATGAAATATTTTGGTAAAAACTGGATATGTATATCTTGATCATCTTCCAAATGTGTAATTTATAACCATTTGTATTCAAATTATAATTGAATCCACTGTTAACTAGCTGACTTACCCGTGCTTTGCAACAGTACGCAAAAAGTAATAAATGGGAAGTGATAAGAGGCCAATTTAAATCAGTTTTATTAGTTTAGTCAGTTACATTTGAAACACTTGCCATAAAAATGTAGGGCCTAATAAAAACACATATAAATACAAAATACTGTCCTTATTATTCATTAGCGACGATTAATTTATTATGTACTGTTATCTTTTGTTTTATTTATAAAAACCATTTTTTTGGCAAACCAATAATTTGAATAAAATTGAAAAAAGCCCGAAACTCGCGAGTTTTTTTTTCAAAATTCAAACTGACTTGACCTAAAAAACCACTACTCGCACACCCCTACTTCCGTTTTAACATTTCATATCTGGAACACAAAAAAAATTTACAGCAGACCTTGGAAAGCAGTTATGCTTTTCCCCTACTGATATTGAGTGGGTTGTTGCTTAGGGGTGAAGCTCTGTGTTATTACCAAATGGGCCCAGGTTCAACTCTAAGTCTAGACACAATAAGATTGTTAGGACGCTTCCGTGGTTCGGAAGATATGTTATACATGGAGGTAATCCAACTCCATTGAAAAAAGTTCAAGCCTTTCAGGCAAAGAGAACTGTCACAGGGTGTCTACTGATACTGGAATTATACTGGAATTTCAAAATAGATACTGGAATAATTTAATTTTATTAAAATCTGGAAATTGTTGTTTTTAAAATGCATAGAATATAGATTTGGTCATTTGATCTGTACATTCCGATGTAAAAATGTTTCACATGTCATTATTCTTGATCAAGTATGTTTGCAAACCAAAATCAGAAAACTTGTTGTTCTGTTCAAATAATTGATTTAGCAATTTATAAATTTTAAAACTGAGATGTGAAAAAACACTGCAAATGGTGATTAGCCATGCCTGGAAAGTGCCGTTCTTCTCGAGGTCTGAATTGACAATGTGCTGGATTGCAGAGTGTCCACTGTATTATTTTTATTTTGTTCAAAATGTAAAAATATGATGAAGAAGATCATAATAACTTGAAATTTATGGATATTATCGGCAATATTATTCTATTTTATTAATTTTTTTTGCAGTTAACTGTACTTTTTTATTACTTTTTGTATTTAAAAAATACAAAATAAAGTGGGCGGTACGGAGAGCTATAAGGGGAGTTTAAATTGCCTAATAAAAAAATAATATTAAAAAGTGTTATCATTGGAAAGTACTTATTAATCACAATCATAAGTATCTATATATTAATAATAGGCAAGCATGTTTATTTTCCTCCTTTTTCCTCAGCTTGTGTGTATCGTAAGAGAAGTCTGCGCATACTGTTAGAAAGGTTTGCCCCGTAGATGAACAGAATGCCATTATAATTCACATCAGCCTCCAGGGGTACGCCATACAGGCTTTTAAAGTTGCAATATTAATCTCATGAAAGAAGTATAATATATTAAATAAATTCACGTGAGTCAAAATCACGTGAATTTTTTGTAGAATTTCGACCATTGGCAATTTTCAAAAAACTATGTTAAATTTGTTTATATGTATAAAATTTTGTTATAGTTACTCCATCATATTCGGATTAATAGTTTGTCAGTGATACTGAAATTTTTTGAAAAAATATACAGGAAATACTGGAAATATACTGGAATTCCAAAATCAGATATCAGTAGACACCCTGTGTCAGGTAATTGCTGATCTCTGTGATTATACTTTGTAACATATGCTTTTGATTATTTATCAATCTGGTTCATCTTTATGATGTCAAGACTATCATCCAATCATTTGGTCTCCAGGGTGGTGCCCCAGCCCAGTGTGAGGCCGGCTCTACAGAAGCTGTCGCTAGTCCCAGACATGGAGCACGTTGTGGCTAATCTCACGTTGGCCGACATCAACAGGGTGCTCTACAAGTGTGAGAAGGAGGACGCTGCATACGAGATACCGGGCTTCGGCCGGATGGTGTACTGCGGGCTTCAGGGTGAGTCAATATACGGATACAAAACTACACGGTACATGAATTTGGATTAACTATCCAAATCTGGTGCTGATTAACTGATTGAGATAAACTTACTATTCCACACAACTCATGAGTTCCTTTGTAAATTTTTGGAAGAGCCAAGCATTTGGGGAGGAAATATTTATCATGAAAACTTTACTAACTTTTTTTTACAATTAAGAAAAATTGTTTTAATCTGAAATAAAATTAAACGTGTACACATACAAAATTAAATTATATATAGAAACAATCAGCGATTCTAAACTTGTTAGTGTTTTTACGTAGTATAAATATTTTTACCCTGAATTTACTTCTACAGTAAACCACCATAAACTATACTCCCGATAACTTTAAACTTCGGATAATTCAACCTCTTTTATCATGTCTACAGTGCTTGACCACAGGCCATGTGACTCACCAATCACAATTTGTGGCGTTTTATCGCTGCCTTTGACAGAATGTACTGTTGTTATTGATGAGATTCCATCGCTGTTGCGGCTATTTTTTTCCTATATGACTATCACATGACAGGCAGTGTTTGAATAGTGTTTTCGGCCATTAACGTTGTTAAATTGTTTGCGACCACTTCGCCACGGTCCAATCGTCATTGCAAGTCGATATTACGCAGTATGATCAGGCTAACAACAAGAGTAATGTTGGCTCTGAGGAACTCTGCAGTCTACGTTGCGTCGATGGGATTTCAATGTAGGAAGTGAAAATAATGTTTTATTATAAAATTGCATATTTGTGTAAAACTTGATAGAATGTCATACTTGTCTATCCATACAAACTTGAAACCTTATCCTTTTAGAAAATTTTCTCATGCCATTGTCATAGTCAAGGAAAGTGCTAATGGAATTACTGGATGCCACTAATGCTTTTTCAGATTTTTCCTTTTTTTCCATTTTTTGTGAGTAAATGTTCTAGAAACTTCTCTTAAACTTTTAATTGTCTTGTGACAAAATCATTTGTTGCTTTGATTTAGAATATAACTGTTCAAGATAGTATTTTGTACATCACTCAACGTTTTCCTCCAGGTATTGTCTCTCTCCTGGATGAGATCACACCCAAGAACGACCTGGGCCACCCGTTGTGCGCCAACATACGTGACGGGCTGTGGCTGTGTGACTACACGGTCGGCCGCCTCGTACGTGACCCGGGGACGCGGCAGCTGGGAGAATTCCTGCAACAGAGGTGCCTCATAACAGACTTAAGCCTGAGACCACCACAACGTGACCCCATTGAAAACACTTTGAGGAGTGATTAAAACGTATTTATATCTGTCTACACACTTGAAAGGCCATAGTTTTTTTTTTTTTTTTTTTTTTTTTTTTATTCACTTCAAACATATCTTTTGGATTAGTTTGTTAAACATGCAAATAAGAAACGGTACACATCCCCCACTTTGAATTTTTGGTAGGTAATGTATTTCCTGGGATGTTACAGTAAATGTGTGGATACCAAAGAAAAAAAAAAAGGAATTGTAGGATTTAATATAATAATTCCTTATTTTTAATTATTTGAATTCTTCAGAATTCATACATTTAATGAAGTTATATCAAACATGATAACATGTCTTAGTTTAAACCGATAGTCTTTTACTCTTAACACAAAATAGAAGACTGATTCATTAACACAGCCAATTAAAACATTTTCAATTTTGTATTCTTTCCCTAACTGCAGCATACTGAAACTCAATTTTAAGTTCTGAACGAATTAGTTATAAATCTTTGCTGAATCATGAAAATATTTATCAACACTCAAGTGTGGAATGAAAATTTAAAGCATGTGAAGACAATTTTCACCTTATTGTTTGTTGTGGCATTAAAAAAGTAATTTTGTTTTTCTAGGCTCTCACCATTGACGGACATACCTCATTTTTTGCGGCCAGCATACTTCGATCTAGTTATTACTCAGGTTTACGATGCTGTCATTAAAAAAGCTGAAACTCTCATGTCAAGGTGTGTTAACTAAGGTTTAAGAATGTGTCAACTAGTTGTTGGTGATAATATTTTATGTGGTTTCACCCAAACTAGTGAAGACATTAGGTTTATGTCTTTACTTTTCCTCTTTACTGCCCAATAATTAAATATGTTCATGTACAGTTGAGTCCGCTTATCCGAAAATGTGCATAATCCGATTACGTCCCTTAAAAAAAATACAGATTTTCCCCCCTTAACTATTAAAGAGGAAAAATCAAGAAAACATTTGGTCTTTTTGTGCAATAACAAACATTTATTTTTACACAAAATATTAATACTGTAATTAGATAAAAAATTAATAATGATGTAGTTATATATGTTGATTGGCTCTAGTGTAAAACAAAAACAAAGCATAAACTAACAAAGACTTTGTTTATTAGACATCGTTAACGTTAATCTGTTGTCAGCTGGTGTATACAGCACAGTACATAAACACAAATTAAACAGGGGGTAGTTAATTTGTACAGTCAACACTCAAGAAATAGTAATAAATCACTGCCAACAGGTCATTAAGCTAACAAAATTTAACCCTGTGAGCCTAGGGCTACTCGAAAACACTGATTGTCATGTCAACACAGCGCAAAGTCCGTTGACCCAATGACTCATTTTTGGAATTTGGGAAATGGAAAGATGGGGCGGGGGGAGGTCTATTTTTATAACACTGTCTTTGAGTCAGTGGTTGACGGACAATGGACTTCCTTCCGACAGTCCGTGCATACTGAAGAACATTTCACTCATAAAATATTCATTTAGGCATAAATGAAATTATTTCCAATATGAACAAATAGTAAAATTTGTAAAAATTTAATGTTTCTATTATAAAAAAATATCTAAAAGCATAATTTAAAAACATTTTTATTAGGAGATTAAGGCAATTTAAAGTTTGCTCCATGTTATTCTTATGGGACTAAAAATGACCTTTAATTGGCTTTAACTCCCTAATCATTGATTTTAGAGAAAAATGTCAAAAAATACTCAAAGGTGTCAAAAAAATAAGATTTTTGCATTGTATCATGTACAATCCAAAAATAACATAAAAATTTGGGGTTGGTATTTAAAATTTTTTAGTTGCCCCCCAAAACCCCATTTTGGGGGTGGGGGGTCGATTTTTTTTAATTCTTAAAGACTCGTCCTTTGGTCATTAAAACTGTCTCAGAAGTTAATCTAATTATTTTTGCACGCGTTAAATATTTAATAGGGGGGGGGGGGACTTTTGGGCACACAGTATAGCTGTTGCTATTATTATCCAAAAGTGCTTTGGAACAATATATCTTTTCGCCGCTACTGTTGATACTGCAGACTTAAGTGGGAGTATGAAAAATAGTTTGTCTTTATTGTTATTTCAAAACATCGATGAGTAATATCTCCTTATCACTTTTAGGTTGAAAAGCTATATTTTTAAGATTTTTTTCATGTGGGCTCTTATCCCACTAGGAACCCCTAACCCCTTTTCAGGTGTTGTATGAAATACTTTGCACTTTCCAAAAGTAATGTAAGCATTTTGCTCACATTCAAAGAGTTAAAATTTGAATAATGGGAGGCCCTCTGAAAAATTAATTTCCTCGTTTGTAATCTTTCTCCACAGTTACATTTTAAAATTATAGTATTTGGGTTAGGTTAGGTTAATTTGGATTATGAGTTACCACAAAGAAGGGTTACTTGCAAAATGGAATGGGGTATTACTTTTGAATGACCTCAGATAACTTACCAACTGTATTAGCTTAGATCTAATTTAGCCTACAATAAAGAACACAATTTTGACGAATCCAATGTATTCCACTGAATATTTTATGGAAATAAATATCTTATGTCTTATGTCTTATGTATTGTCTCAATGGTAACTGTACTGGTGAGGATAGTTATCAGTTAGAAGGGATCCCGAATTTTCACACTTCTTTTTATGTAAAAATATCTAGCATGTTTCTTGAAAACGTTGGTAATTTACCAATCAACACTTTCTCAAGGCTCTGCTTGCCAGGTGTCAAAATACTTAGTTTTGTAACATCAAGGGTTTTTAAAATTATAATTTTCAAAAGACATCCTAAATTTTTTAACTATTTTGAAATAAACCTACCTAATGGAGATAAGTTGATTATTTCAATCCAATAACTTTTAATTAAATCCATTGTAATTGTTATAACTTACACTATCATTAATAAACTTGTATTTTGCTAAATGGTTTCCAGATTTGTAGCGGAAGGGTCGTCGTTTGTCAGAGCGCTGGCGCTGGGCAGTGTTCAGTGTGGAGGGGTGCAGGACGACGCCCCGCTCCCTCCCCTCTCCTCCAGCCTGGCTCCCCCCTCCCCTCCCACCCGCACTCTGCCAACTGGAGAGAGCAAACAAGCCTGCGTCACACTCTCTGCCGGTATGTTGTTAGTTGTAGTCCGAAAACAAAAGATCAACCTTGTCTTGCCCAGATTTATTGTACAAACAAGCCCTTTGTTATTGTAATATATCTCCTTTAGGAAATATATTATTAAAAACAACATACTTTTTCTAAACAGTACTTCTCTCTTAATCGGGCCTCCATCGTAAAACTAGACTAAATGCAGTTACAGCACTGCAGCGGTTATGTTATGCTGTATTAATTTGGATTTTGTTATTTAAGTGAACTAGACATATCCTAACCATCACAGCCTTTTGTAGGTCAAGGTCAAAGTGAGGTAGCTCATTGGCCTACATGCCACTTATCTATTCGTCAGTTATCTTATCACCTGGTGACTTTTTTATCATTGTTGGCCGTCCTTTCATTGTCTGTCAGTTAGGTCCACTAACGCTCATTTGTTTCATTAATCAAGTTGGTTTTTAGATTTATGTATATTTTTAATGCCTTAAAACTTGGAGGTCTTGTTAACAGAAAAGTACACTTGAAACAAAAACTAATTACTTAAAAGTAATTAATACCTAAAACAATTGGCTTTTCAGAAAAAGAACCATAGTTAACTCGATAATTCTTATCCTTTGGCATGTTTAAATTGGAAGATTGCTACACTTAGGGGTCAGAACAATATCAGAGCATTCTATTTAAAAGTATTTGCTCTGATCTAGTGTGGAAGTTATTCCACATTGAAAGAAATTAGATATATTCACCTATGCCTGATTTTTCTTCATAAAAAAAAAATACCCCCGTCGCAGCAGACCTGCGTACTCAGCGAATTTCCAATGGAATTTCAGATTATTTACTTTCCCCATAAAATACACCATAGGATCGAGTATGTAGGTTTTCTGCCATTGGGTGTTGTTAGAAAATCTAAGTTAATCAATAATTGGTGAATGTAAACACAAAATTGTATCAAACTCTGGCAATTTTTTATTTTTCCCATAAACCCCATGGGGGTGAGTATGTAGGTTTGCCACCATATGGGTTTTGTAAGCAAGTATAAGTTAAACCTTATATAGATAATGTTCATACCAAATTTGATTAAGTTGTGTCAATAAATAAGCAAGATATAGGGTATTCTTGATTTCCCATAAGAATAACATGGAAAACACATGTTTGGCTTTGCCCCGTAACCAGTTATGCTATGATAAAAATTCAAAATACCAAATTGTTTGTTTTTTTAAGCTCTTTTAAATGGTTTCAGTTAAAATTGATGAATTTTAAAAATTAAGGTCCAAAAATGCCAAAAACCCATTTTTGACCCCTTTGAAACCCCATAAAACCCCGTTCCCATAATCCGACAATGCTGGTTCGCGAACTCATGAAAATAGACCTAGTCTTACACCTCCATACCAAATTTCATCAAAATCGGAGGTCCCCTTCAAAAGTTATCAGTACCACGGACACATAGATAGATAGATAGATAGATAGATAGATAGATAGATAGATATATACATATATATGAAAATGAACGAATGGTGTTTTTGGCTTCTGGGGACCTCAAAATGAAAAAGTGAAGTGGTCCCGGGCTTAGGTCTTACCATGGCTACTACCGTAATAGCGTATTCCCTATAGGGAAATTCGCTAAAAAAAAAAACTATTAACAATGCTTTATTTTAACATAAGAGATTATTATTGTTTTGGTTTTGTTTCTACTAAGATAGTGGGGAGATGAATATTTTTCAATCAGTGGATTTTGTTAAGTTGTACTAGAAATATTTGTTTGAGGCCCTCGGAATGTTTTTGCCAAAACAATGTCAACTCGAGGCATGTTTTTTAAGTAAGTACCGTTTTGAAATAAAAAATAAACTAGGAGAAATTTTTTTATAATTTTATTTTTACATTATTAAGGCACTTGTTGTAACGGTACAACTTCGTGGTGGGACAAAATTGTACTCGATCGCCTCGGATAGCTCGCTCGTATGAGAAAATGTCCAGGGGTCGTAATTAATTTTACTTGATAATTTAGCAAAACCGTATTTTATCGGAGGGCTCAAAAGCGAAATAAAAAATGAACATCTAGTTCTCAAGGGAAACGTTTGTTCATCACAGCTCCCAATAAAAAAGAAAAAAACAGAATTTTGGGTCAAAGGTGAAATTCTGATTCAAAATAGTAAAAATTAAAATAAGCCGATTGCTAGGAAATAAAACAAAACTAAGTCTCGAGCTAAAATTGACGTATCAGGATTTCACCTTCTAAATTTAGCCAATGAACTTAAATCGGGTTTTAGTTTTATTTTATACGAAAAATAAAATAAACTTATTGCGAAGGATAATTTATAAAAATCGATTTTATCCCAAGAGCTGTTTCGCCCGGGCCTAACCCTGATAACAAAACAAGATTTAGGTTATACAATTATTCAATTTCCAGGGTTATTCCACCACTAGGCCTAACACGATTATTTACGATTTAATGAATATAAAATCAAACTTATGGCCAACGCAACGATAAGTAAAGACGACTTTATCCCATGAGCTGTTTCGCCCGGGCCTAACACTGATAACGAAACAAGATTTTACAATTTCTTAATTATTTGATATCCAGGGTTAATTCACCACTGGGCCTAACACAATTATTTTTTTTTACGAACTCAATCTTATTATTCTCTTAGCTAACAAGATTTAAATAAGTCGCTACTGTTTAATAAATGTATTAAATTTCGAAAGCAACTTATTGTATAATAAAACGAACTACTAAAATAATATCGTTATCGGACTATAATTAACCCAGGTAATAATTCGAACAATACCTTTCCTAGGATTAATTATAACGTCGTCGCTCTATTTCCTAGCTTGCACGATATAGAGGCCTTGCTCCATCTCGCTCGGTTCGCCAGAGAGAGTTAGTTGCTTCCAGCTTCGCGCTGGGCCGTCGACTGACCTCCGCTGTGGCTCGAGTGTGGACGTCGGGTCCTTCCCCCACCACCGCGATGCGAGCGCCGTGCGCGGCGAAAGGGTGAACCAGCCAACAGCTGATTCTAAATCAGCTGATTCAGTTCCAGGCGGCGCGCGAATTCAAACGTTGAAAACAATTTTTTTGATTCTTATTTCTTATATTCTGAATTTATTTTGACTCTTAAACCATCATATCATCCAATTAGCTTTAACAATTCCATTGTCATAGGATTCTGCCACCTGTCTTGAGACACACCCCAAAACAGCCGTTTTGACATCGTCGTCATTTTTGTGGCGCACCCTGCCAAGCGCTTTCTTCAAATAAACGTGTGGTAGTCACATGGCGCTAGATCGCGACTGTCGGTAGGATGATTACAGTAGACTCCCTCTTAACCGGCCACCTCGGGACCAAGCCGCGGCCGGATAATGAATTGGCCGGTTAAACCGATGTACATTTAAGAACGCCAACCTACAATTTTACATGGCCTAAATATAATTATTACTTGAAAAACAACTTTAAATACATTAGGCCTACTGTATATGATTTATAGCTAACATCCAACAAAGCCATGAAGCTAAATCCATGAAATCCACAACAAACCTAAACTAATAATAATTTGTTACTTTATTGTGATCAACGGGCTAGTAGGTCCAAACACTTTGGCTTCCGGTGGCATTCACTTCTGTCCAAGACGTTACATTTGAATTGGAATGAGAACGTCAATATGAAATAACGTTGAATAGAATGATACAGTAGATAAAAAAACTACATTTCTGGCGAAACACAGCCGGTTAAAGCAATGTTGAGATAAAAAATAACCAGTTAAAAAGATGTTATTTTTGTGTCAGGGTAGGCCGGTTAAAGCGGAGACCGGTTAAAAGGGAGTCTACTGTAAGTTGTTCCCAACTAAATTCTCTGATCAATTCCTATGTTCGACAAGTGTAAGTCAATTTCTATGTGTAAGTCACATGTGGACGGGCATTATCGTTAAGCAAAATGATGTGCCGTTAATCATCATGCACATTTGTGCGGCTATCTTTAAATGCCCTTACCCATTTTCATACCATTCCATCTCTCATGTTTTCTCTGTGCACTACACCGATCTGGCGATGAATATCGATCGATTTCAGGCCTTTAGCCTACATAAAACGGATAACAGACAGGCGGCACTCTCCATGAGCCAAGGCTTCTTAAACATTTGAAAAAATCCTAAGACAGCAGGGAAAAATGCCGTAATGGCGTCCGTGCTTTGCCGACAGATGTAGGTACACAACGCGCATGCGCAGATTAGCCAACCGCAGTGGCGGGATTTTAAAACGGTATTTACTTAAAAAACATGCCTCATATATATACAATTGGTGCTTACCATTCATTGTAGACATCCTCTTGTATGCTTCTCTCTTGTTGCAGGTTTACCCCATTTCGCATCAGGCTACATGCGCAACTGGGGCCGAGACACTTTCATAGCTTTGCCTGGATTGTTTCTCCTTACTGGTAGATTTGACGAAGCCAGGTTTGTAGATGATTTTCAAATAGTGAAAATCCCATCTCATATGACTTAATTTCTTCGTTTTTTATAGTGAGGCTTCAAAACCTCATAAAATAGTTGGTGGAGCAAAGTATTAAAAAAGTATAAGTGTTTGAATTTTTTATTTACTGTTCATACTTGTGACAAAGAACTGTAATCATCAAAATGTTTTTTATTTTTTTTAAGGGAGGAGGATATAAATTAATTTGTCCTTGTCTAGTGGGGTTGGTTTTAGTCTTTTGATAATCTAGAAAAAAACCCATTATGGAATATGCCTAGATGAGCCAAAAAACTACACAAAACTAATTTAAAATGGTGAACCAGGATTTAATGAGTTTCTCCCCGAACGTGTGTCATATGCATTATTTCTTTGCTACCTCTTTTGTCAGTTTATGACCCGATAGAGCCATGACCTCATGATTAATAGATACTTCCACCACTATTAAAATAACAACCCCATATTTTTCTTTAAACAATTTATAAACTAATAGATTTATAGAAGCTAGCATTCCCAGTTTTATCGAATTCCCATTATACACAATAAAATCATTCCTCTAACCCTATAAATTACACTCAGTTATCCCACACATGAAAATAAATATGAACAATTATCTCTGGCCTGCTTATGTAATTTTAATTCTGTTAGAGTACTTCACTGTGAATAGGGACACAACATTTAAATAATCCATTTAAATTTTAACTTTTTACCTTCACCACAGAGAGGAAAGACCAGAGGATAACATCGAGCAGGCGTGAATAGGGTGTCTAAAGATGGCAGGATTCTACATTTGTAGTACTTGGATTTGCCACAAGAGGGCAGCATATTTGCCGGCCCTCTCCTCTCCACTGTTGCATGGCTGGAGTAGAGGAGAGATTAGTTTCTCCCACCACTGTCTCAGCCATTCCTAGTCGGCTCTCTCTTTGTCTCAAGGACATACGAGCAATTTCCCTGTAACATTGTAACCCTAGTTATATTCTTCTCTGAACCTACATCATCTTCCACATATGTTCAGATTCATTATCCTGGCGTACGCCGGGTGCCTGCGTCATGGCCTGATCCCCAACCTGCTGGACGGAGGCGTTAACGCCCGTTACAACTGCCGAGACGCCGTCTGGTGGTGGCTCTACAGCATACAGTGTTACGTCAACTCTGCACCTAACGGAGCTAGCATACTGAGGGACATCGTCAACCGGATCTACCCTAAGGATGACTCTGAACCTACTTATGTGGTGAGCTACATAATAAGTGTTGTAGATTATATTCATAGTATTTAAAACTTGATCTGGATAAGTTTAGAATTGTGTCTTCATTTTTTAACTTTACAGCAAATGGTACAGTAATAAAATTTTACAAAGACTTGAAGTTAAATTGTTTTTGATTTCCTAAAACTGAATGATATTAAATAAATCTTAATTTTAATAAAGAGTTGGTTTAATAACTCATATTTTATGGATCATATTTTATAGATTTTTATCGTGCATAAAATAGTAATAAAAAATTAAACTTATTAAACTGCTATCACCTTAGATAGCTATTTTTATTTATCTACAGTAGAACTCTTTATTTACCAGGGTAATCATGGGGAGGACGGTCACGGATAACTGTAACGTAAACCATGGTTAACCTTACGTAAAACCAGCTTGTCACAAAGCAAACTATCCTCTCGCCCATCCAAGTACTCCAACAGTCCAAATCAATTAGAGCTATGCTGTGTGTGATTTTTGGGGCAATTATTGGTTCCTCTTCCTCCTTTGCTTCTTCCGCGCCGTCTGCTGGGTTTCCTATCACACGCCTTATTATTTCCACGTCACTGATGTTTTCAAATGGAGACAAGACATTGTCACACACAAATCACTTAGCGATGTTTTCAGCGTCCACTTTCTCCCCTCCTGGAACTATTTTTGCCATTTTAGCGAACTCAGCAGATATAATATCTTCATCCGAGAATCCAAGGAAATTGTCATGATCCATTATCGTCACCATTACATTTATATACACTGTCCAATGCAGAATTAGACTCGTAGATCATGTCAAGCAGCTATAGGATTTTAAAAATGTTGTCAGGTCTACAATAAATTTCTGGAGTACCGCAGTAAAGTAAAGTTCATTCAAACTTGCAATAACTCCTTGGTCCATGGTTTGGATGAGAGTAGTGAAGTTAGGAGGCAAATAATTTACAAAAATGTTTCTGTCGTCAGATTACAAAAGCATTTCTGATGGGTGGGATAGCTCATTGTCAAGTACGAGAAAGGCTTTTTCCGGCAGGCCTTTAAATTAAAAAAATTTTCGGACTTGAGGAACAAACTTTTTGTCAAACCACTCTTTGAAAATTATTTGGTTCATCCAGTCTCATGCTTGGTTATAATAATGAACTGGCAAACTTTTTGCTTCAGTTCCTTTTAATAATCTCAGATTTTTTGCTTTTCCGATAACTGCTGGTTTCAATTTATGATTCCTCGTTGCATTGGAGCATGTCATTATAGATAATGGATTTGTGCCCAGAAGCATTTTTTTCTTTATTCTTCTCCCCTGTCGTACTCCCCGCCTACTTGATGCGCAGTGTCTATTACCCACGGCTCGTCATGGTTATGTTGTGTCCACCATTCACACGTGCTTGTGTCACTACACATGTTCACTGCTTCAGAAGGCTGCGCAAAGAAACTAGTGTGTGCGCGACATTAGGTCATTGACTGTTATTTGTACTTGTTGCGTCTTTGTTCGTTCATTGCCCTGCCTATTTAACTAGAAACACTTTGTCATAAGTTTATCAAGCAATAGTTATGAATTATTAAAGCATAAAATCAATTTTGTATTGTAAAATTTTTATTTTCTTGTAACTAGATTTGACCCCTGTTGATCTCCCCCCCCCCTCGTAAATCGAGGTTCTACTGTATAGATATTGTTTGTCATCCGGATGGAGTGGCTAATCTTGACAAAATGTTTTTTAATCCTTCAATTAAGAGTTACATATTTAGTCAATTTTTCCTGCTGCTGAATCTCTAAAATGGTATGACTCGACTCTCAACGACTTTTGTTTTCTGGGCTTGTGTAAAAAATACTATGACTACAAAACACTGAGTCAAGCCGTGGCTCCCTGGAGGCTTCTCTATAAGATCAAAATTGTTTAAAGATATTAGAACATAACAAAGCCACAAAACTCTCTGTGATGTTTGGTATCTATTTCTTTCAGTTTTGGTTGAAAAATTAATTTTGTCTGGAAAAACATGTTTGTTTAAGATGAAGCTCTCTATCATGCAGAAAATATTTCAAACATTTTGGAGGCTACCTAAATTTAAAATTAAATTAAATCGCTTATTACATTACAGGACCAACCACTACACGACATCATTCAGGAAGCAATGCAGGTCCACTTTCAAGGGCTGATTTTCCGGGAGCGCAATGCGGGGACGAAGATTGATGCTCACATGACAAACCTTGGGTTCAATGTACAGATTGGAGTCCATCCGAAAACTGGTCAGTCATGGTTGGGAGTCTGAATGGGATTAATTTTTAAACCACTGTAAATTAACTCAAAAATAATTCAAACAGCTTTCCAAAAATTACTATAAATGGTTGGTGAAAGGCATTAAAAGTTTGTAGGATGTTCGCGGCGGCATTGGAGCAAACGCTCTTGTAAGGAACCCTAATGCATATCCCAAGCTGCATTGCTTGGTGATTTAGTTTTAAAACAGGATTTGTGCAACAAATCCGAAACTGTGCACAGCGCTGCTAAACAGTATATTGTATTTAGAGACCAATTGGATTTTCCCTGATCGGTGCTCGTGTTACGGTAGGCGTAGCGGTCTCTATAACTTTAAATGACGGTGAGGTGCACGAAAAATCATGTTACTGTAAGCGTGTTAAGGAGATCAAATGTCATAGAATAATAATGTTATGAATTTTATTACAAATGTTTCCTTAAAGAATTTACTAATTAGCAAAGTGTAACTCAAGTATTAGTTTATTCATATTTGCCACCTGGATCGATGAAAGACTTAGTAATAGTAGGTTACAATACATTTCCGTCTTCAATCCATATGATTTGTCTAGATGACTAGTTTCGGGACTGTTATCCCATTATCAAATCTGTCTTCAAGAGTTAAAAGTTAAAAAACACTGTATTTTTTGTCAATTTTAAAAAGTACATAACATTTAACACACAACACAGACACGACGAAAGAACAAAAAGAAACATTTAAACCGTGATCACACGTGTGGCCGGCCAAAGACGAGTCCAGACTGACTTGTCTGGACTCGTCGTTATTATTGTCTGGACTTGTCTTTGGCCGGCTACACGTGTGATCGCGGTTTAAATGTTTCTTTTTGTTCGTTCGTCGTGTCTGTGTTGTGTGTTAAGTGTTATGTACTTTTTAAAATTGACGAAAATTACAGTGTTTTTTAACTTTTAACTCTTGACGACAGATTTGATAATGGGATAACAGTCCCGAAACTAGTCATCTAGACAAATCATATGGATTGAAGACGGAAAGGTATTGTAACCTACTATTATTAAGTCAAGTATTAGCACAAAAACATAAAAAATCTATTTTTTCTTATTTTATTGTTTTTTCACACAACTACCTGAGAACTAACCTGAGAATCTTAATCAAATTTACCATCCTCTGATGTAATTTTCCTAGTATATTCAGGGAGAAAAACTTTACTGTGCCACCATTGGCATTTCAGACACAAAGAGATGTAGAAAAAAACTTAAAATAGTTAACTTCACCCAAATTTTTTTTTACTATAAAAAACTATCTGAAGTTTCAGTTTGAGAATTTTTGGGCGTCACTCACCTTCATGAATTGTGGAGACGGTAGTCCTTGTCAAAATTTGTTACACACATACACACACGAAAAACACGAAAAAAACACACAAAAATTATATAGACTGCCCGTTTCCCAAATCCGACGTTTCGCCGCACCTAGGTGTTAACTGCGGCATTATCAAGGTCTCTTAATTGATCGCGATCGCGGATGCGTTGCGACCGTCTAACCACGACTGACGAATCCTGGGGTGCTGGAGGAGGGGGAGGGGGGTCTCCGTTTTCCTGCTTATCAGATAAGATTATCTTTCGCCTTTGTGCGTTCCGCAACGCATCCGCGATCGGGATCAATTAAGGGACCTTGATAACGCCGCACGTTAACACCTAGGTGCGGCGAAACGTCGGATTCGGAAAACGGGCAGTCTATATAATTTTTGTGTGTATGTGTGTAACAAATTTGGACAAGGACTACCGTCTCCACAATTCATAAAGGTGAGTGACGCCTAAAAATTCTCAAACTGAAACTTCAGATAATAATCACCTCACCCAAGAAAATATGTCTTTCAAGAATAGAATAAAAAACTAATTTTTTTTTTTTTAATTGCAATTTATTGATCATTACATGTCCATCAACTTTAAAACTTCTTATGTAACACACTATAATTTATGGTGTTTTTGGAATCTCCAAGCTATTTTAAGACTTTTTTATTCATGAACATTTTTCCTAAAACTATCCTTTTTCGAGGTATACCAAGCTGAAGTTTTTAAAATGTCAATTGTACAATTTAACTGTGGGACATTCGATACCCGCCATTTAGGAAAATGTAGACTTAAAAAATGAATTAATATTTTTTGTGCCTTAATAAATAGGCAAAGTTCCCCATTTAAAGTTTTTTCTAAACCTTTTAGTTTCTGAGATACCCTATGAGGCACAGTTAAATTAATTTAACAATTCAAATTTTCAAAACTTTAGCTTGGCTTAGCAAATAAACGTTTTCGGTTTTGTAAGTAATATTCAAGAATAAAATAAGCTTAGAATTACATAGAGATCCAAAAAACACCATAAATGTATATTGTTCCATAAACAATTTTTTGTTGGCCGCCATATTGGGAAATATACATTCCTATCTATTAATGTACGCCTATTTATTAATGCCATTAACAAAAAAAAAAAAAAAAGGAGTCATATTTTTTACTGTCTTAAAAAATAGGTGAAGTTACCCATTTAAAGTTGTTTTCTAATCTCATTGTTTCTGGTATGTCAATGGTGCCACAGTTAAGTTGTTCACCATGTATAAGCTAAAGCCTTCACTCGCTACTACTTATCCCCTGGGTCCGAAATAGGAACACTAAATTGTTTTGATCATGACCCAAACTTAGAGCTTCGTCTTATTGAAATCTAAAATTCCTCTTATTGAAGTCTAAAATTTTTTAGTTAATGAACACTATGGATTTATAAGCCAGATTACTACTTATATGGAAGAATCTTTTAAAGGAAATAGAACAAGGACAAAACAGAATGTAGCAGTAATTACTGATTTATTAACAGTACTAAAATTAGATTAAATGTCTCGCAAACAAAAACCCAGAACACAAGTGAGTGAAGAGACTGTAAATGAGCTTGCTGGAATATTCCTATTACAGTTTGTAATTTGTTACACTTCCAATCTAGAAGCATGCATTTACAGTTTAACATAAAATTATTTCTTACATTTATTCAATAAAGGAGCTATTTGCACACAAACCATAGCATGCTAAACAGCTGATTCCGGAAGAAAATATAATTCTCTCGGTGCAGTAAATTGCTACTTGACACACTAATTACACAAAATAAATATGAATTCACAAATCGTCTAATCTCCACAGGGTTCGTGTTCGGCGGTAACGAGTGGAACTGTGGCACCTGGATGGACAAGATGGGTTCGAGTGATGCGGCTGGGAACCGCGGAAAGCCTGCGACGCCGCGCGACGGGTCCGCTGTCGAGTTAGTCGGATTGTGCAAGGCTGCAGTGAGATTCCTGGCACAGCAGCACAGGGAGGGCAACTTCCCCTACAGCGGCGTCACACGGACCAACAAGGATGGTGAGAGTGACACAGTACAGTACAACTGATAAAACCTGTGAGCGTTCCCTTCTGACAAATAACTTTATCAGGGGCATTATTGGCCGAAAGGCTTAGTTGGTATAGAGCTCTAAAAATGAAGCTTTCCAGTTCAATTCTGAGAAAATCTCAAAAGTTTTTAATGTTTAAATCTGGACCCATCTACCTGTGTTCATTGGGCTATAAATTAATTGAATCAGCTGTCTAGGTCAGTAACAAATCTACTTGTCATCTGATTCACCACACTCATCACACTCACCCTTCAGTTATATTCACCTTAAATTACATACCACAGCTTGTGTGGGTGTCTTAAGTAATTTTTTAAATGTACTTAACCTGCAATAACCCTTCCCTCACCTGATTGGACAACGTCGGATGACGGCATTTAGATTTTAAGAATATGACGTATCCCATGCTGTATTGGTCCACGGTATTGACAACGGAGGTAACTGGTAGGCCTAACAGATTACTTGAGTTTAAATGTTTTCCCAGGAAGCCAGACAACGTGGAGGTATGAGGAATGGGAGGCCCGGATCGCCCACAACTTTGAGGCTCACTTCTACATCCAACCGGTCCCGGCGGCGGGGGAGGAGCGACCGGACCTCATCAACCGACGGGGCATCTACAAGGATTGCTACGGGGCCACCCAGCCCTGGACCGACTACCAGCTCCGGCCAAACTTCCCCGTGGCCATGGTCGTGGTGAGTGGTGTCACTCATTACTACTGAATACAATCGTGGTTTGATGGTTTCAATGTTAATTCTGTTTATTTCAGTTCAATACTTGCAAGCATATTATTTTTTAAAGCTTCTTAATCACATCGGAAAGCCTTACAACATGAATGTTTCAAAGATGTGTAAAATTTAGTTTTGTTTGTGACTACGAGCAAAAGCAGGAGTGAATTACTGATGGTTATAAGTATTTAATGGATTTTTATTACTATGAATATAACTTCACATGTCTGAGTAAATGAAATATTTGGAAAACTGAAATAGCTCCTTACATAAAAGGTTAGCCTAGTAAACCTAAAAATAAATTTTTTCTTTCTCTAAACTCATATTGAATTAACAAATAAGTCCAAAATAAGAAATAAAAAATTTTGTTTCTCTAACAACTATTCCCTTCATACCGTTAAAATTGAATGTGCTTCCTTGAAAAATGATTTATTATTGTCTGGTAGAACCAAGAAAATAATGTAGATTAAACATATTTGTTCACCGAACTTTCAATTAATATTCTGTCCTAAACAGGACGATTTTAAAATTATATAATCATAAAATCAATTTATCCTGAGCAACACCTTTACCCCAACTTCCATGGTACCATGTTGCAGGCACCGGAGATGTTCACACCAGGCAACGCATGCCAAGCACTCAAAGTTGCCGAGGAACATCTGCTGGGGCCTCTGGGCATGAAGACGCTGGACCCCAGCGACTGGGCGTACCGCGGTGACTACGATAACGACAACCAGAGCAGCGACGCGACCGTCGCTCACGGCTACAACTACCACCAGGGGCCGGTCAGTCACTCATCCATTACCTTATTTACCAGTTCTTCATCTATTGCCTGCATTGTGTACATTAAATTTGTTGTTGGCTGCAAATTTATTTATTTATGTTACTTAGTAGTGTGCCTGGAGAAAAAAATCTATTATGTTAATGCCCATTTGATGTTTTTCTTCAATGCTACATTGTAATGGGAATTTACCTGTTGTGTAGAATTTTGCATATAAATGAATTGAATTTAGTAACTGGATGATGCTCTCTGCTTCAATGAGGCATTAAAAAAAATCTGTGTTATAAAAAAAGTCATATGATTCCTTAACTACAGTACTCTCTCGTTCATCGAAACTAATGTGGCGGACGGCCGGTTCGGATGTAAAAAAATTCCGATGAAGCGGAGTCCATCGTGAGCCATCATTTCCGCCCGTACGGTGACCTATCGTGATTGTATTCATTCGTTTTTAAGATAACACAAGAGATTTTATGAAAATAAGGCACTCAAACTTAGAACATGGTAACAATGAACATATAGGAATAAAAACAACGCAGAAAATAAAGATCCAAAATCTTTATTCTCATATTCCATATTCATATTCCACTCATATTCCAGCAGTCAACTGACTTCCACGAAACACAGGTGCAGTCGCGACTCGAGACAGACTGAATGACAGTTTGGGAAGCGGTCGAAGAGGATGTTCACTTCCTGCTCCCTTCCTCTTTCTATTTTTGTGCGAATACTCCACGGCCTCGGAAATCACATCAATGAGTACAGATTATGGAAAACGCCTGATGACGTTTGATGCAAAATGTGATACTTCACTGTTGTGTGAATAGAACGAATGGATATTGAAGGCGCTAAAACAAAAAAATTATTTATTTTGTAAGAAAAAAAATTAATAATATCCAGATTTTCAGTTCCGATGAAGTGGAGTTCCGATGTCAGTTCAATGAACGAGAGTGTACTGTACTTCTAATAATTATTATATAAATAATATATAAAATAATATCTAATAATAATATAAACTGAACTAGTGTACTAAATCAAAGCCAACAGACCACCATATGCTAGATTTTCAATCTTTGTCTGGTTTTTTTGTGACTGCTTTCATTCCCATTGTTGCAGGAGTGGGTGTGGCCGGTCGGTTTCTTACTGCGCGCGCGGCTGCACTTTGCGGAGGCAGCGGGCGGCCCGGGAGCACTGGCGCGCACTGCGGCGCACACACACGCCACACTGGCGCGTCACTACAGCCACCTGCGTGGCTCCCCGTGGCGCGGCCTGCCAGAGCTCACCAATGCGGACGGAGTCTTCTGTAAAGGCAGCTGTCCCACTCAAGCCTGGAGCATGGGATGTGTGCTCGAGGTGAGACCGCAGCTGAAGTATTGCAAACCCCAACCTCTATAACTCTAAATTCTTTACTAGTATTATTTTAAACCCTCTACAAAAAACCAGCCTATACTAAAGAAAACACCACACATAACTCGAAATAATTTCACAGCTCGTTTTACCTTTTAAAGTTGAAGAGTTACAAAAGTCAAAGTTCTACAAGTCAAAGTTTACCTCTATATCTTCACAGAGCTCAGTGAGTGGACACTCGATGCATATCTGGTCCAGCATCTGTCTGTTTAGACTATTCTGTACTGTAAGGTACCTCTGTAAGTCAAATTTAATAACAAACTACCTTCATAAATTAAACCATTGCTAAGTAAAACTATTTGTAACTCTAAGAAAATTCTAGGTTCCCTGTAATTTGAGTTAGCAAGACTCTATTGTATATTACTTTTTTAGCTTATGAAGGGTGTCTATAAATAAAATCACCAAAACTAATGCTGTAATTATTAACGTCTAAATAAACCAAAAGTCTTATCGTGTTAGTTTTATATCGGTCAGTCTGTATGTTAGTTTTACTTGATGCATTGTAACTTAAAAGCCATTTAAGGCAAAGATTTGAAGACTTGGCACACTATCATGTATGTCAAAGCTTTGATGGATGTGAATTCCAGCAATTCTAACTCGTCTGACTTAAAATTGATAGCTATTTTAAATTTTTCAAAACTAAATATCTTATAAAATATAAAATAAAAACAGAGTAAAAATTGTATAAATGTTGCACAAAGGTTGCAACATTTTATCATATAACCACAAACACCAAGATTGTAAAGACTGAATTATAGACAACATAGAAATTACAACTTTTTAAACGGTGGCATTGGCCTTGTGATAAAACAAAGCACGATTAAACAGCAAAAACTATGTAGCAAAAATTTGGCGATTTTGGGTAGTCTTCAGTTTTGTTGGTATTTTTCACTTTGCTAGTCAAAGCGAGGTATTGCATTGCAAATTTGCAATATTGCAAAGCAAATTTGTATTGTTTTGTAAATGAAAACCCATATTTCTCCAGTGTTTGTTCAATCCTTAGAATCTTGTTTTTTATGGTTCTTATAACTTTATTGTATATAGCATAAAATATTTGTAAAATGTATAGTTTTGAGAATTTTACTTTGAAAATGTTAATGGGCCTCCATACTTAAATAATAAAAGTTATAAAAGTCAAAATTCTAATGCGTTTAACATAACAACTGTGACTTTTCCTCAAATAGTTTTTATGATATTGTGAATTGCATACATACAGGCAGTCAAAAACCGATGTAAGTAAGACACAAAGTGAATTATTTGCTTGTTACATCTTCAGAATAATAGAATGAAATTTTATCAAATGGTGGCATGGTTCACACTTAGAGGCTATACAAACTAAGCATTTAAAATTTTCAACAGTAATACTAAAAATATTGTTGGATTTAATTTTATTATTATTTTTTTTTACTTACTTATTTTCTTGTCCTGATGATATCCTAAGTGATTCCATCACTTAAAGGTATTTTTTCACACTTGCCAGTTAGCACTCTTCTTCAGTATAAACACCTTGGGATCCTGTAACAAAAAAATATTAAAAATATATGTATGTAAATGATTTTCTAATAATTAAAATACCCTCGTGGGCAGCAAATTTGCGTACTTTGCGAATTTCCAACAGAATTTAGTATTTTTTTTTTTAATTTCCCCCATAAAAACCATGGGAATGACGATGTAGGTTTGCTGCCATGGGGGTATTGTAAGCAAGTGTAGGATAATCCACTCCCAGTACAGCTCATACGGAATTGTATCAAATTCTAGTATTTTTTATTATTTTCCCTGTAAACTCTATGGGGTTGAGAAGGCCTATGTAGGTTTGTTACCATACGTGTGTTGGGTGTAAATATAAGTATTACTTTATATTTGCATACGTTAAACCCTTCCTAGTAAATGTAGATACCAAATTTGACCAAGTGATTTCAATAAATAAGTATAAGATATAAAGTGATTTTCCATAAGAATAACATGGGAACCCATGGGAACATGGATTTTCTCCGTAATCTGGTAGTTCAAGTTAAAGACTCAAAAGACTAAATTGTTTGTTATTCCAAGCTCTTTTTAATAGTTTTAGTTAAAATTGTTGTATGTTTAAAATTAAGGTCCAAAAATGTGAAAAACCCATTTTTGACCCTTTTGAAATCTCATAAAACACTGTTCCCACAATTCGATTATGCTGGTTTGCAAACTCATGAAAATAGACCTGGTCCAACATCTTCATACCAAATTTCATCAAAATCGGAGGTAACTTTCAAAAGTTAAGAGTACCACAGACTCTTACACATATGTATACATGAAAATGAATGAAAAAAGCATGCTTTGGCTTCTGGGGACCTCAAAACGAAACAGTAACATGGTTACCTAACCCGGGCTTAGGTTTTACCATGGTTAATAGCCTATTCCCTATAGGGAAAGCCGCTAAAACAATAATGTAGAGTGAAGTTTTCCTTGTTCTGCCAAAACCTTAAAAATAAGGTGTATCACTCAACGCTCTGCCCCGTTAAAAATGTTTTTACTCCCTATCCCCCACTCACACAATGCTCATAGCATTCATATTTCAATAATGTCTCAATCAACAAAACAGTTGATGTAATGAATCATACTTTCAATCGTGACAGTTTAATTCAGAAGCCATATAATCGGTTCTGATGGCGTTTCAGGTACTGGAGGGTCTCCAGAAGCTGGAGAAGTCTCTGCGGAACTGACCGGAACCGCGGCCAAGGGTGAGGGTGAGCTGGGGACCCAAGGGGCACAAGGTAAGCCAACCACAACCTGAGATGTTCCTTTTTTTAATGTTTGCGTTTTGAATGGATTTCATTTTATAAATGTTCTGTTTCGTATGTTTCCTGCGATGGATTTGAATGAATTCATTCTAAACAATCCATTCATTTTTGCGGACGCTACTGTAAGTAAATGGTAACGTCAGTTTATCCTGTTCCAACACGATTTTTACTGGCATAGTTTGGTTTGTTCAGTTTTTAAAATAACCTTATATTTAAAAATATTTAAGTTTCATTTTGATTTTTTTCTATAAAAATTGAAAATTGGAAATTTATTTGGAAGAATACTGGCTATTCATCTGAAAAGCACCACCATCATTGGTTTTGTTGGTGCCATTCAAAGTTGAACCATCATATTGACTGTATCCCAGGAGCTTTCACTGACCATCTCTCACTAACCAAAGCCCAGAATGCCTTTGGGGTTCTTGATTAGCAGACGACATCTTCCGTTTAGGTTACTCACTGTTATCTTGTTTCACCAGCCCAAACATATGTTTAGTAAACCAATCATCTCTGATTGGTCATTGGAAAAGCGTCTTCTGTAAGAAGCGATATGATTGGTTGTCTGCAGACGACATGACCTGTGCTAAGTAGCAATGACCATTTGTATTCCGGGATCCCACTAATTACTTTTCACCACTTACTAAGCACTTTACAAAGTAACCGATAGGTAATGCTCACTTTCCCTGAGTACAGCCAATGTTTCCTCTCACAGATATTTATTTGTTTGGCTTTATTACAAGGTGTACAGGAATTATATGCCACCCTTTGCTCCTTAAATAGTTTCACGGAATGATATTTGAAATTTCCAAAGTTTTACATTGATTTTATGAACTGCTCTCATGGAAGTAGGAAAATAAAGAGAAGATTAAATTAGATAAAATTAAAAACAGCTTTTACATGAAATTATTGAACCAGGACCTGAAGTATCAACATTTGTATTACAGACCTGTAAACTTCAACCAATATTTTATGATTTATTATTGCAATTTTACCATATATAGTACTGTACACTTTTTAAATGTAAATATATGAGGTTTTCGTTTAAATACCCATAATTTACTATTTAAAATCATCAGATTTAGGTCTGACAATTTCCAAATCAATTGCACAAATTCCAAATTTGTAAATCTTTGTAAATTTTATTTAAGAGCCAAGGAGAATGAGGGGGTCATTAAAACCCACTATGTCTTAAAATGTTGTGTCTATTGTAACTTTTATTATTACCTTGTGCTAAAGCTAAAAACGTTTTAGGGCACCGGACGGAAACTAGCCCAGTCGCAAGTCAGAGTTTACCGGTTTCCGCCACAGACGGACAGCTTTGAAGAGTTCCCGGTGGAAGTCGATTTGCGTCCTAAGAAACCGAAAGACAAGATTAAACGTGTCATTCGACTCTTCCTCGCCTTTTGGCTCGGCTGTTTTCTTCTCATGACTGCAGCTTATTACGCCTTGTTTTTCACATAGGTTACAATAGTGAAGTTTGGTTGAATATATAATTGTAAAATATTACTTAGATTTTTATCACAGTGAACAAAATGATGTTCCTAATAATCTTTAAAATTACCCTGATTGACCTTGAATGAGCTTTCCGTCCGGACAATATATTGATTATTTGCCTGCTCTTTCACCAAACTTTACATAGTCGTAATGTGTTCGTAATGTGCCATGTCGTTTAGTATTTACTGTTTTAGTGATAAGAATATTTTATATTTTTAAAGAATTTTTACATATAATCATTACTGTTTGTTCTTGTTACAGTCAATATATGTCAAACTCAAGGTGTGTAAAATAGATAACTCTAATAATATAATATAAAAGATGTTTTATCACAAAGTTTCAAAGGAGTTAATAATATTTTTGTGGATCGTTGTTGTTTTATGTTGATATTATGCTTTAAAATCTTAATAGTTGAAGAGCTTTGTTGTTAATTACTGTACATTTGATTTAAAACATTATTAGTGTTGTTTAGTCATTTATAGTTTTATCACTGTTAAATTTGTATGTAAGTTTCTTAAGTGCCTTGAAAGCGCAAAAGGTAGATTTATTAGAAAGGTACGATGAAGCATAGTTATTTGTTAAAAGAGGAAGATAAATTAGTTTTACTGTCAGTTACAATATAGGTTCCCTTCTAGTTACCAGCTCTCACTTACAATTTTTTTAATACACATAAATATGTATGGCAAAATTTGACCCTAAATTATTAATTTTATATTGTTTGTTTAGTTTAAATTGTTTTATTTTTTAATCTCTGTTACTATTTTTTTCTCTTTTGACTCTGGTTATTTTTTACTTAATAAATTGTATTCTCAAATATATTCATCCCGGTAAAATTACATTTCTTACTGAGTGATAACTAATATTATTTTTGTAATTTTTTTTATTGTAAAGACAAAATATATATATATACATTTTAGATGATTTTTATACTGTAGGATCTCTCTAATGCAATTATTCGTGTTTAAGTAGTTAAGAAATGTTTTAATTCAATATTTTATCTTTACTTACTTATTTTAGTCGAATATCATCCCCACACTTCTTCATCTGTAAGTTTTTATGCTTTCAATCTGTTTTAATAGAACACATCTAGTAAATATCTTATGTTTTTCTTGTATTTTTTCAATTTGTAACAGACCTTTAAGTGTATGAAAAATGAAAATGTTAAACATTTGTTAACCTCTATTTTTTGTAATCAACAAAATATTTTACACTAATAATAAAAAAATCAGTTATTTATAACAACAATAATTTTAATTTTAACATCTATAAAAATTTTTCTGCACACAAATACTAATTTGATTTCATAAATTGTTATTTAGGAACCGAACCTGATGTTTATATTTTTCTGAAACTATATTTTTGTAGTACTTTGAGAAATTATTTTCAAATTTTTACCTTAAGTATTTTTTTTGCATATTATTTAAGTTCATTATACTTATCATTTTAGCCTCAAGGGTTCTGATACATATTAAAATAATCAGAGAGGATATTACCTTTGATTAAAAATTTGTCAAAACATTATCTAAAAATGGCAATTTCATCTTTCTTTGTAACCTGACTTGACAAATGGTTGTTTGCGTTACCGCTTGACAAACAGGCTTTTGTATTGCCATTTTAAAAATTTGTTAGTAATTAGATTTGAGGCA
Source organism: Neoaliturus tenellus (assembly GCA_030545055.2). Taxonomy (NCBI): domain Eukaryota; kingdom Metazoa; phylum Arthropoda; class Insecta; order Hemiptera; family Cicadellidae; genus Neoaliturus; species Neoaliturus tenellus. The sequence continues at coordinate 92,835,109 of CM061533.1, read as the reverse complement.
ATATAATTTAAACAAGGCGAAAATTATTAATAGTGTATAAAAGTTACATGGAATGATGAACTTCCTTTTAAAATTAAAAACTGTAAGTAATACTATTAATCTAATGAGCAATACTATTGATCTAAGAATACTTAAAATGGCAAACAAACGTCATATAAACACACAGTTCTTTAGAAAAAAATAAATTTTACTAAAATTTGTTAACTTACAAGTATTACTTGCATAGTTTATACTCATGAAGGTAGCTCTTAATCATTGATATACTTAAGTATGTGAAGGTTATAAGCTGTTTGTAATAAATATGCAGTTTTTTACAGAATATATTCTTGCTTTTTTTGTTTCCTATTCCTTTTTTGTTTCCAAGTACCAGGGGGACCGAGCTTATGCTCGGTAAAATTATTACTTTCGTTTCTCACACAAAGCTCGTTCGCTCCGCTCACTCGCCCTCTTCCATTTTAAAGACAAGCTCGTTCGCTTCGCTCACTTGCCAGGCCGAAAGGAGCTGCACTTTGGTATAATTTTCTTGAACTACAGGTTAAAGATGTAACACATTGGTTTATATCTACAGTTATCAGCTGATTTTTGTTCAATTAATAAAATCTCCATAAGAATAACATGGAAACTTTGAAGTGCTTTAGCCCGAAAACCGGATTTTTCCCAGCTATGAGACCAGCTCCAATCGATTTCTGGTGGCAAAAACCCCCATTTTCAATTTAAAAAAATTCTTGGAGCGAAAAAAAAACTTTGCCCGTATAAACAGAGCTTGTTTTAGAGTATAAGATTTTTCAAAGAATTAAAATAAAAAATAAAACAATGTGGACTTAAATATACGAATACAGTTTTCCCTCAAGTATGGAAATTATTTAATTTGCAATACCAGCAGCAGCAAATAACAATGAGCAAGATGTCGAAAGCTCCTAATTAGATACCATTTGTATTTTTAATAGTTTGTGTGCCTTTTTTGCCAGTGGCTTTTCATTATATTGAAAATTGTTCCAACCATGTATTATCTAACATAAAAATGTGGTTAGCATCAATAATCAAGAAACAAGAATCAAGATTTTATTGACACATTAACATTCACAGTGATTACAATATATTAACTTGTAGGTGAACCGGTGTCTAGTCAATGGTGTAACTAAAAACTAACTAACTAATATAAAATGCAATTAAATGACAAAGACAAAGCCTTTTACTTCCTTAAATTTGCAAATATTTTACTTCCAACAAATTTGTTGGAATTAAACTACACTCAATAAAATAAAATTAATTAAATTGAATCAAATTACTGTACATTAAAAACTGTCAACCAAATATTCATTTACATTATAGTACTCTTTTGATATTAATAAATCTTTAACAACTTTTTTAAATTGAAACATGTTTAGTGATTTTATATTGACTGGCAGCTTATTGTAAAATCGTTTACCTATGTAGTGAGGAGTAGTTTCTAGTAGTTTGAGTCTGTGTATTGGATACTGCAGTTCATTCCTAAATCGAGTATTATAATCATGAGTATGCTGATTGTCATAAAAAAATCTGGTTGTTAACAAAAACTAAACATTTAAATATGTACAATGATGGGAGTGTTAAGATGATGTAAACTGGCCACATTTAGACTCGTAATCAATTGTAAACTACTAACTTGCATGATTATTCACAATCCTAGTGGATTTTATTTTCATTTTGCATAACAATTAGTTTTAACATTTTGCTGAATTTGAATAGGTTTGAAGAGCTCTTTTCCAAAAGGAGCTAAGTCAAAAAAGTAAATTTTTCAGGAAACAATTTTTTTTTGTGGCCATATTTATTGCAATATTGTATTAGTAGTTCTTGAAGTTACATACTTGTGCTTAAGGTATTTCGTTGTATAAATAACTCATATAGTTACCATGGATACCTTTTTAAAAATAAAAAAACAAAAACTTCGATTTTTTTAAAAAAAGTGCTGTCAGTGACTTAGCACTTTTTGGAAAAAAAGTTCACCATTGAATTCAAACTGTCATGTAAAAGTTGGTTTGGAAGTAAAATAAAACAGAATATCTTGTATACACAAATTAAATTACTATTATTTAATGTAAAATAATCATATTTTTACAACAATATGAAAAGGGATATGGTACTGATTGTTGAGATAGCCTGTAAGATAGATTCTTCTTCGTCATACACCCGGACATTATTTCGTCGTCCTTTACTACAATCTATAATTGAACTCTGAAACTCATCTATTTCATCCATTTTAACACTTAAAAGTACTAAAACAAACTTAAATTCACGAGCGTTAACACAACAAAGCTGAGAGTGAGAGCACTGAACTGATTGAACAAGTGAACTTTAAATAGTGACGGCTGCTGCGGACATGGTCTGCGCATGCGCAGGCTGCTGACTTAGAGCGCTTTGGAAAGAATGTACCTGACTTACAGCGTTTTGGAAAAAAACTTCAACTTTCTAATTTAATAATAAATGGAACTTAACGCTTTTTGGAATAAACGTTTTTTGAAAGATGGAGGCCATCAAAATCTATTAAAATCAACATTCAACTCAATTTCGCAGAAAATTGACTTATCCCCTTTTGGAAAAGAGCTCTTCCATTGTAACTTGAAATTGATACAGTGGGTTGTCTTCACTAAGCGTCATCATAGAAATCTACGCACGAGGCTTTAGCAGAGTGACACCATTTCCAATACCATCATCTTGCTTGTGCCTTGAATCAAACAAAATACAGTAAAACCTCACACTATGTGGACTCACGTATGTGGAGTTTCATGAATGCCGAGTTGGCTGAATTGATAATACTGTACTCCCATTAACCCGACCAGTCCATAAAATACCAGCTCTACATGATGATCATAAATATTTGATCATATTTATGAGAGAAGCAGAAAAAGTAGGCTTAAAAACAAACTATTCTAAAACCAAGTACATTCATTTTACAAGAAACCTAGATAATTCTGAAGAACCGATAGAAACTGATGGTCACACATTTGATAAAGTCAACAATTTTAAATACCAAGGAGTAATAATATATTGGGTCGGAGCCCTAAAGAGCTTAAAAAATAATATTTGCAATCCCGTTTCCTAGTGAGTACCTTTAAACAAAGAGAATCATCGTCCATCAAATTTCAACCCCAGTCGCCCTAAAGTAATTTCAAAGTCCAGTGGGGCGGAGTAATAAAGAGCTTCAAATACTGTATTTACAAAACTGTTCACTGGTGAGTACCTATGAGCAAAGAGGCACGTCCATGTCAAATTTCAACCCCGGAGGCCCTGAAGTAATTTCGAAGTTCAGTGGGGCAGAGCGCTAAAGAGCCCAAACAACTATATTTGCAAAACCATTTCTTAGTAAGCACCTATGCGCGAGAAAATCCCATCAAATTTCAACTCCGGTGGCCCTAAAGTAAATATGAAGTCCATTGGGCGGGGCTCTAAAGAGATTAAAAAAACTATATTTGCAAAACCGTTTCCTAGTTTGCAACCTTTAAGCAAAGAGAAATGTCCATTACATTTCAACCTAAGTCGCCCTAAAGTAATTTTTAAGTCCAGTGGGGCGGAGCCCTAAAGAGCTTCAAAAACTATATTTGCAAAAGTGTTTCCTAGTGAGTACCTTTGAGCAAAGAGAATTGTCCATTAAATTTCAACCCCAGTTAGAGTAATTTTTCAACTCCGGTGGCCCTAAAGTAAATATGAAGTCCATTGGGCGGGGCTCTAAAGAGATTAAAAAACTATATTTGCAAAACCGTTTCCTAGTTTGCAACCTTTAAGCAAAGAGAAATGTCGATTACATTTCAACCCAAGTCGCCCTAAAGTAATTTTAAGTCCAGTGAGGCGGAGCCCTAATGAGCTTTTAAAACTATATTTGCAAAACCGTTTCCTAGTGAGTACCTATGAGCAAAGAGAATTGTCTATGTCAAATTTCAACGCCAAGAGTTCCTAAAAAAAGGGTTTTTTTCAAGAACGGCTCGTTCCCTCAGTCGCCTTTAAGGATATTTTAATGTAGGCCTAGGGTGCTGAACTCTGGTATGATCTTTAAATTGAATTGCAATTCTACGAATTGCTTTATTGTTTTATCCTTTTACTTTGCTTTAATTAAACTAAATAGTCATAATCATCAGTGCAAAGTAATATTTAAAATACTGTACCCCCATCAAAGCACACCTGCGTACTCCGCGAATTTTCATTTCTCAGTGGAATTTTTGTATTCAACTATTTCCCTATATAGTAATCACAAGGGGGGTGAGTATGTAGGTTTTGTCCCCATATGGATCTAGTAAGCAAATCTATATATTAATAGGCAAGCATGTTTCGTTTCCTCCTTTTTTCTCAGCTCGTGTGCATCGTAGGAGAAATCTGCGCATACCGTTAGAAAGATATAGTCCTGTAGATGAGCAGAATCCCATTCTAATTCTCATCGGACTCCAGGGCTATGCCCCACAGACTTCCAAAGCTCCAATGTTAACCTTATGAGGAGGGATAATTGATTGACTCATAGACAGCTGTTGCAAAAACAACTGCTAGAAAAACAAGAAGAACAGATGTTTCAGTTATAAAATGTTTTTTAAACTTCTTGGGTCCATTCAACTGAAATTTTGATCGAATTTCGATCAGGAGGCGATCTCTAGTATAAGTTAATCCCTACCTAGTGAGTGTAGGCCTACATACCTAATTTTATTAGGTTCTGGTATTTTTCCATGTTCTCTATAACCACATGGTGGGAGTACCTAGATTTTCCGCCATATGGGTTTGGTAAGCAAATATAAATTAAGGTCTTCATAGTAACTATTATACATACCAACTTTTATCAATACATGTCAATAAATAAGCTAGATACTGAATTATGTTGATTTCCCTAAAGAATAACATGGGAAAAGTTATTTTTGTTTTTTATCCACAACCATTTCAGCTAATTAAAAATCCGAAATACAAAATTGTTTGTTTTGAGCAAATTATTTGCGTTAACATTACTAAATAAAAAAAACAATTTGGGTAAAAAAGTCAAAAACCAATTTTTTACCGTTTGAAACCCCATAAAAACCTGCTCCCATAACCGATTATGACCTACACCTCCATACGAAATTTCATCAAAATCAGAGGTCCATTTCAGAAGATAATCAGTCCCACTGACATACATTTATACATATGATATATAGACATCTATGTACAGTGTGTTCATTTTTCATGCTCAACCATTGGGATCTCGCAAACTGTCAAAGTTACAGGAAAGGTCAAATTAGCAATGTAGTGCGGAATTATAAGCTGAACAAAATGATGTGTAAAGTTCCCAGATATTTCTACTGGTTCGTTAACTGTGCTCGAAAAACTGTTTTTTGCCCAAAACTTCTTTTATCTATAACTTTGTTATTTTTTATAATACAAAAAAAAACGTTGTAGATAAAACTTCACTGAAATTTTACGTAGATTTTGAATATTTAATTAAAACATTTTTACTTCAAAAAATTTTAAAGATATTTTAGACAAGTTGATTGTTTGTTTGTATTGTAAAAGTATGTATTTTTTTCATCATCATGAAAAGAACTAATTTTTATGGTCACAAAAATAGCAAATATGGCGTACTTATTTATCATAATAAAAAATTAGATTAATAGATTAATTAGATTAATCCGCTGTTCCCGTGAAACAATGGTGTAAACCAGCTGTTTCATGGGAGCAGTGGATGCCGGTAAACAGCCGATCAACAATAAGCAACCAAATATGAAACACAGCTCATTTACACCATTGTTGCAACGCACGCTAGAAGTAAGTATCCTCATATTAGCATTTTAAGATTGCCGATTAATCAAATTTTTTATAATTAAACAATTATTATGATAAATAAATACACCATATTTGGTATTTTTCTGACCATAAAAACTTGTTCTTTTTTATGGTGATGAAAAAAATACATACTTGTATTTGTATTACAAATAAATAATCACCTTGTCTAAAATATCTCAAAAACGGTTTGAAGAAAAAAACTTTAATTTAAATATTCTGAATCTACGTAAAATTTCAGTGAGGTTTTATCTACATTTTTTTTTTTTTTTTTTATTTTAACAAATAACAAAGTTATAGGCAAAAGAAGTTTTGAGAAAAAACAGTTTTTCAAGCATAGCAAATGAACCAGGAGAAATATCTAGGACTTTTATAGTTTGCGATATCCCAATGGTGAGCATAAAAAAATAACTCACTGTATATGATGGATATATTGTAGGCTACACAAATATACACATATAATATATATATGAAAATGAACAAATGATGTTTTTCTGGGGATCTTAAAATTCAAAAAGTAACATTGTTACTTAAAACTGTTTTGATATAGTTGGTGAAATCTATATATTTAAAACAGTAAGGTACCTCTGGACAGTTTGTCTGAGACTTCTGCTGTACCGATTTACACTGGAGTTGTACCAAAAGAAACTTTTTCGGTCCTATAGTAGCAGGTTTTATTTGTATTAAAAAAATAGTTACATTAGATTGGTCAAACATGGAAAAAACTTTTCTTAGAGATTTCACATGGGGAAAATCCAACATTTTCAATCCTTTGGACAGTTTGTCTGGGACTTCCACTGGACCGATTTACACGCAGTGTGTACCAAATAAAACCTAAACTTTTTTTATATTGGTAGGTTTTATTTACTTTGTTATATTACTTGCTTATATTAAAAAATCAAAAGATCCAAATTCTTGAAATGAATTTATTTCACAACCTTTCAATCAGCAGATAGTAACACACGAGGTATTTATCTAAATACAGTAGAAGATCAAACGCTTAAGAAGGATTTGGTTTATTATGGCCAATACCTAAAAACGTATATCCCAATTATAATGTATTATTATTTTAATGGAAAGAAATAAAGAATATACTATACACATATATTGAGTGGGAAGATGTAATTATTGGAAATACAAATGGAGAATGACAGAAGACCAGTCATGCGGCTGTCAAGCGGAGTTCCAGACTATGACTCACATAGTCAATGAGTGCCCTTTGAGTGCTTTCCTCCAAGAGTTGATTGGGCTGCATTGTGCAAGTGAAGCTGGGCTGCAAATGGCTTAGCGCCCTGGATTTAGCTTTATAAAGAGGGATCATATTTTTTTGTTTTAGTTTGGTTTTAAATGTATTGACGCAGGTGCAGATGCACTGCAGAGTATGTTAATATTTTTCAGAAGTTGGAGGCTGGCTATGAATGCCATAAGATATATACATACAGGGTTAGGCAAAAGTCTGGACACCCCCAGTTAACTTTTTAACGCGTTGCAGTAGGAAAACCAAACTCGGCACATGTTTACAACATCAAAATCTGCACTTTTTCATCACTACACAACTTTGCCCCTGCCCCCAAAATGGGGTATTTTGGGGGCAGCCCCAAATTTTCAAATGTAAACCCCTATCGAGTGACCCCTCATTTCAAACGATGTATCAAGAGAAATTAAATGGCGCAAACCGGAGGTCGATATCTCGTCCCTAACCAAAATGGCAGCCATTTCAAAATTTGAGATGGGCAAGCAAGTATAAGTCTGGACACCCCCAGTTAACTTTTTAACGCGTTGCAGTAGGAAAACCAAACTCGGCACATGTTTACAACATCAAAAACTGCACTTTTTCATCAACTACAAAACTTTGCCCCTGCCCCCAAAATGGGGTATTTTGGGGGCAGCTCCAAATTTTCAAATGTAAACCCCTATTGAGTGACCCCTCATTTTAAACGGTTTATCAAGAGAAATTGAATGGCTCAAACTGGATGTTGATATCTCATCTCTAACCAAAATGGCAGCCATTTTAAAATTCGAGAAGGGTAAATTGACATTTGTTAAAATCAAATCGGAAAATAGCATTTTAGAATTTATAATTTCTTGAATTATTTTAGAATTGAACCTAGTAGCAGAAATGAACTAGTAGGTTCAATTCTAAAATAATTCCAGATATTCTCAATTCCAAAAAAGCTAATTTCCGATTTAATTTTAACAAATGTCAATTTACCTTTCTCGAATTTTAAAATGGCTGCCATTTTGGTTAGCATCTCTCAAGATATCGACATCCGGTTTGTGCCATTCAATTTCTCTTGATAAACCGTTTAAAATGAGGGGTCACTCGATAGGAGTTTACATTTGAAAATTTGGGGCTGCCCCCAAATACCCCATTTTGGGGGCAGGGGCAAAATTGTGTAGTTGATGAAAAAGTGCAGTTTTTGATGTTGTAAACATGTGCCGAGTTTGGTTTTCCTACTGCAACGCGTTAAAAAGTTAACTGGGGGTGTCCAGACTTATACTTGCTTGCCCATCTCAAATTTTGAAATGGCTGCCATTTTGGTTAGGGGCGAGATATCGACCTCCGGTTTGCGCCATTTAATTTCTCTTGATACATCGTTTGAAATGAGGGGTCACTCGATAGGGGTTTACATTTGAAAATTTGGGGCTGCCCCCAAAATACCCCATTTTGGGGGCAGGGGCAAAGTTGTGTAGTGATGAAAAAGTGCAGATTTTGATGTTGTAAACATGTGCCGAGTTTGGTTTTCCTACTGCAACGCGTTAAAAAGTTAACTGGGGGTGTCCAGACTTTTGCCTAACCCTGTATATACACATAACATAGCACCATATATATACAATGTAGTACTATTTAAACTACTGGATTTTTTAGTTGGTAGATTAAACAATAAAGTACCAGATTTACCGAGGTTTGGTTTTGTTTGGTTTTAATTATTCACTTTTTTTATAGAGTCATGGTAATAAAGCTGTTAAATTTACATCAACAAAGAACGATACCTCTTCACAGTTAACAGCTGTTTAAAAAGACTGCTTAATTAATGTTCTTTTATTTTTGTTTACCTTTTGTTTTTATTTTGTTATCAAAATAGCAACCCATAAGACCAATTAAATAAGGATTTACCTTTCGTCAATAAGCTCCAAATGGTGTAACTTGATGTTACGGCCGTTTTGGCATTACAATGCCATCCTCAGACACACACAAGTTCAGCTGCAGTAGCCTCGTCATACGTTAAAAAATAAATAAAACACATAACACACGAACAAACAAATTGACATTTATTAACGCGCACAGGCTTGTCGCACACACGTTGCGCGGTAGCGGTCGTCATTGCCGCGAGAAGCCGACTGGGGTCTGCGTCGTCGGTCCTGGCGTGGTTGCGCTATCAGTTGCACCAATGAATACAGAGTCTTATAAAAAGAACAGACCCCATGTTAAATATTCTGCCGTTTTTTTTAATTGGGCAACTCAACACCTGGCTGCGCTGAGTGTTGGCTGTTCCAACTGCTCTACGCGCCCCCACGCCTCTCATTGTTGTAATTAATTGGGCATCTCACCACCAGGTTGCGTCGAGAGTTGGCTGTTCCAAAGTACGGACTACACACAGCTGGCTGTTCCAGTTACACTACATCCCCCCTCCAGCCACCGCCGCTAAAGCACCAATTCTAAATTACAGCGTTTCATTGCAAAAAAAATAATCGTTCACATTGAAAATTGTAATATTTCATAGTAAAATTTGGGCTACCACTTGGCCTAAATAAAAATAACTACGGTGTTAATTTAATTTTAGATCAATGATTGTTATGAAAAATATGTAAAAACATTGCGGAGCAATTTCTTTCAAGTTAATCACATGAAAAGGTTGGTCTGCGGGAAAGTTTTTTTATTTTTTTTTTTTTATTATTGGTTTGGTAAATTTTGTCTTTGAGAAAGTAGTTGAGAAATACTTACATTTGCACAGTTAATTTAAAGTTAGCCTATTTTTTAAAACCCATTCGACTCTTTCTATGCTTATTCAAAGGTAAAAGTTTAATGGTTGATTGGCAGGTAGCCGTGGGCCATGCCGACGGGCCGTGATTAATTAGCTTGTAGTTTTGTAATTACAGTATATTAAGTTTACTTAAATATCAATTTTCCTCATCAATGTTTCAAAAAAAAAGTATTTAAATGTTGATTGGAATGTAATGACTCATTCTACAAGTTGTTTGGATTTTAAATTACTTAAATGTATTGAACGAACATGGCCAAAATATTTAATAAGGCCTATTAAATCATTCATAAAAAAGGCATTTTGGCTGTGGACGAAAGCTCATTCACGTTAAAAATTTTGTTTTAATAAAAGGTAGATATTCTTTCCAGGTCGGTCAATAATCCATTAACATTAAACTCTCGTATCTTACATATCAGAAAGTTTTGTCTTGTCCAGGAGCTACTACAGATTAATTTATTAACTAATATTCCAATGAGCGTTACATACTTGTAAAATTTTATACATTAAACGATGTGCAAAATGAATTTTTTACCATCATACAATTCTGCCAATTCTGCCTTTCCAAGAAACATTATTTAATTTTTCCCTACAGAAAAGGCTGATAACATGTGTAGGATAGCGAAAAATCTGACTAAAATTACATTTTAAACCATTAAAAATTATTGTTGCATGACCTTTTGATTCAAATTCTAGAGTACATTCTGGTTCTAACGTTCACGTTGGCCACACTTTAACGACATTGTATAATGTTAACGGCGAAAACTTAGAGGGTTACTTTTAACTAACTATATAATTTACATTTACCTTTATAAATTCATTCTTAATTTATTTTTACTATAAATCAACTTTTTTTATTTTTTGAAATAGCAATTTCATAGCACCGTTACAAATGAATGTACAGGATAACAAATGCTTTCATATTTTTTTTATTCAATTTGATTTTATGTTTATGCGGCCATGAAATTTATTGAAGACAAAGTAAATTACAAACTGGATTATACTAATAATATAATAATAAAACAGCTCGATATTAATTTTTGTTAATGACCCCAAAGAAGTCTGGGGCTCAAAATAAGTAGCCTCCTCGCTCTGCGATCTAGCGCTTTTAATATAGTTTAGAATCGAAAGTTTCGCAAGATGTTGTGTTTATTACTGTTGAATAGCCTACATATTTTATGATTACAGTATAGGTTAAAAAAATAATTTTCAATTTTAAAATATTTAGCATTACATTATTTATTTAATCGTGATTTAAAATAACATATTTTAAATCAAATGATGTTTAGAAAAACAAGCATCGTAGAATACTTCAGCATTGCTGGACGAAATAATGGTTATGTTTAATTCTAAGAGTGTAAAAAATTATAAGATTTCACAACTATGTGCAAATTAAGTAAAAAATAGATAGTCAATACACCTTGTCATTCTTATGAAATCATAGACCGAACGATGAAGTAAGAGAGCGCGAGACTCAAAGTGAATTTCTTCAAGGCACTATTAATTCAATTGCCAACGATCAAAACATTTAATCGTAAATTTCTCAATTACATGATGAAATTCATCTAAATGTCAACAACTTTCCCGCTGAAAGTTTGTTTCTGACCCAAAAATAAAAAAATTCCTCGCTTAGTAACTTTTTAATGTCAGACTAAATAAAAAATTAAAAGTTTCCAACTTGTAAATTACATATATTTCACAAATTAAAAAATATTCATATTGTTAGATTCTGCATTTCATACAGAAGCCGAATATATACGTTTTATAGCATATCAACCAGTTTGGTTAGGTCCAGGGGCGTGTAAACGGCGGCGCGCTATCCTTAAATTAATGCTGATTTCGCCGTAGATGCTAGGTTGAAGGGGGGGATTTCACGCAAAGGAACGGCACAGGAGTACAGCGCGCGCAGCCTGGTGTTAAGTTGCCCAATTAAAAAAACCGGCAGAATTAAAGCCATAAGGTCTGTTCTTCTTATAAGACTCTGTATTCATTGGTTGCACTTTGAACTCCTAGCTGTGACTCTCTGTTCTGGTTTAAAATGTAGTTAAAAATGAAGTGGGATTTATATTGCAGTTTGTCATTTAGAATATAATTGTTGTTATTTCCTTTGTGTGCCCTGTAAATTTCGTATTCCTCCAGTGTATCCAATCTATTGCTTTTCCTACAGGTGTGCAGAATGTCTAAGCCGGTGTCCAGATTGCTGATATTGTGATTTGTGTCAACCAGGTGTTGTGCAAAAGATGATTTTTGTTTATCGGCTCTCGGATTTGGGTGGTGTTCTTTATATCTGGTTTTGAATGGACGACCTGTTTTCCCTATATAAAAGCTCGGGCAACTAGCGCATTTAATTCTGTAAACACCTGACTTCTCAGATTTCTCAGTTCTATTATTCAAGGAATTTAATTTGTTGAGAGATTTATTATTTGTCCTAAAAGCGATTTCAATATCATGTTTCTTTAATTCTTTTTTAAGCCCATATTTAATTGAATGGGAGTACTCCACACACACATACTTCTTCTTTTGCAGTTTATCATTTTCGGCCCTTTTGTTTTTCTTTTTATTTATTAAATTGTCAACCATACTACTACTATAACCATTAGCTGTAGCTATGTGTTTAATTATGTTTAATTCTCTCTGATAATTGATATCTGACATCGGTACATTTAATAACCTATATACCATACTGTTATAAGCGGCGAACTTCTGTGATGGAGGATGGTAAGATGAGTTGTGGATGGTTTGGTCTGAGGTTGTAGGTTTTCTGTATATGCTAAAGTCCAATCTATTATCCAATTTTTCTATTGTTAAGTCCAAAAAATTTATCTTATTTGAGTCTTCTATTTCCATAGTGAACTTCAAATTTGGGGCTATGCTATTGAGATATTTGTGTAACAAATCGAGCTGTCTGGTGTTACCATTGAACATGAGAATGGTGTCGTCTACATATCTGTGATATTGCAAAATTTTTTGTTTTTGTTTATTTCTGTCTGAAAGTATGAATTCATTTTCAATATAATTTAAATAGATGTCAGCCAGTATACATGATAGAGGGGAACCCATAGCTAGGCCCTCAGTTTGTGAGTAAAACTTGTTATCAAATTCAAAATAATTTTGTTTTAGAACTTCTCTTAATAGAACTAAAAATTCATTAATCGCTTCCGGTAGCATGTTTGAACTATCATTCAGGTGTTTACCTACCAACTCCAAAGTTTTCTCAACTGGTACATTAGTGTATAAGTTCACAATGTCGAATGAAACCAATAAATCCTGCATTCTTACATTTAAGTTCTTGGTCTTATCAATGAAATCGTAAGTGTTTCTTAAACTAAAATTATTTTGAAACTGTATCTGATTCCTCAAGATTTGTTCAAGCTTTTTAGCGAGAGTGTAAGTTGGTGCAGAGGTGTAGTCAACCAACGGTCTTATTGGAATAAATATCACAAATAAATATCAGAGGAAAATTAGAAAACTTGTAAATAATAGTAAGGTACTTTTTAGTGATGAGGAAATAAAACGCCTTATGGTAACCAACCCCACTGCACCAGTGTTGAGAGGATTGCCTAAAGTGCATAAGGAAGGCGTTTCAATAAGACTGTTGGTCGACTACACCTCTGCACCAACTTACATATACAGAAAACCTCTACAACCTCAGACCAAACCATCCACAACTCATCTTACCATCCTCCATCACAGAAGTTCGCCGCTTATAACAGTATGGTATATAGGTTATTAAATGTACCTATGTCAGATATCAATTATCAGAGAGAATTAAACATAATTAAACACATAGCTACAGCTAATGGTTATAGTAGTAGTATGGTTGACAATTTAATAAAGAAAAAGAAAAACAAAAGGGCCGAAAATTATGAACTGCAAAAGAAGAAGTATGTGTGTGTAGAGTACTCCCATTCAATTAAATATGGGCTTAAAAAAGAATTAAAGAAACATGATATTGAAATCGCTTTTAGGACAAATAATAAATCCCTCAACAAATTAAATTCCTTGAATAATAGAACTGAGAAATCTGAGAAGTCAGGTGTTTACAGAATTAAATGCGCTAGTTGCCCGAGCTTTTATATAGGGAAAACAGGTCGTCCATTCAAAACCAGATATAAAGAACACCACCCAAATCCGAGAGCCGATAAACAAAAATCATCTTTTGCACAACACCTGGTTGACACAAATCACAATATCAGCAATCTGGACACCGGCTTAGACATTCTGCACACCTGTAGGAAAAGCAATAGATTGGATACACTGGAGGAATACGAAATTTACAGGGCACACAAAGGAAATAACAACAATTATATTCTAAATGACAAACTGCAATATAAATCCCACTTCATTTTTAACTACATTTTAAACCAGAACAGAGAGTCACAGCTAGGAGTACAAAGTGCAACTGATAGCGCAACCCGCCAGGACCGACGACGCAGACCCCAGTCGGCTTCTCGCGGCAATGACGACCGCTACCGCGCAACGTGTGTGCGACAGGCCTGTGCGCGTTAATAAATGTCAATTTGTTTGTTCGTGTGTTATGTGTTTTATTTATTTTTTAACGTATGACGAGGCTACTGCAGCTGAACTTGTGTGTGTCTGAGGATGGCATTGTAATGCCGAAACGGCCGTAACATCAAGTTACACCATTTGGAGCTTATTGACAAAAGGTAAATCCTTATTTAGTTATATTACGGCTCCGGGGCTATACAACAAGGATTTTAAACATAAGACCAATGTTAAAAAATATGATTTTTAAACTTAATTTTAGACAAAATTCAATTTTTTTGATGGGGTTGATGATGCTTCTAACCTTATTTGTGGGCCAGATTACTCTTAAATGCAAAGTTTAAGCAAAATATACCTGCTACATTTTGGGATTGTGGAACATACATTGCTTCAGACACTCCTTGTATTATAGTATAGGATAAGTTTTGATTGTTAAATTTGTTTAAATTATTACTAATTAATTATTGTTAATTAGTTGTTTACTAATTATTTAAATCACCTGATTAATTGGAATGAAATAGCAATTTAAAAAATACATATACATGTTTCACACCATCTGCTGTGCGCTCCATACTCACCATGGCTGGAGGAGCAGTATTTGTCGAGTATCGACTTGTATTAAAACATTATTATTACGAGTTTGAAAGAAGTTCAAAATTGTTTTGCTAAAGTGCATTTGGGAAAATCTCTATTAAAACAATACTGTTAATAGGAGTTTGAAACATGTTCATAAAATTAACATTCAGTGTGTCGAATCACATCAAATAAAAAATTTTTATTCAAAATAGCAAATTGAAATCATTAAATTTTATTTTATATTAAATAGGTGCTATGATAATACTGGAAAAAGTCATCTTTTTATTGTTTTTCAATTTCAATTTGAAAACTTACAAAAAGTAAGAAAGTTTAAAGTTATTTTATTTTTTCACCATTGTAATTCAAGTTTTAATTTAGGCCCCCTATAGCACAGAATATTACTCAAATGTAAAATAACCGTACATTATATCAAATAAAATAAAACGATCAACAAAGTTAAGGTTTTAAAAAGGTAAAAAATATATTTTATACTCATTTGATGCTAAAGAGTATATCAAAGCCAAATTACATAAAAATATTTTTTATACAAAAACTTAAAAAAAAAAATTATTTAAATGATAAAACTCCTGATAATTATTGTTAGTTTGTAAGTTATTTCAAATTTGGTATATGTTTGACGTTTCAGGATTGGACTTTAACTTTCACCAAAACTTTAGGTGCACCAGTAAAGGCCAAGGGATGAACTGGGTTCTAATCCAATGGTAGACAAAAGTTTTTAATAAATTTCATTTTCATTTTTTTAGTCTATTGGCTAGCGAAATAATGCATTCAGCTACTTGATTTATAGAAAAAAAAACTATGATCTACATTTTTTTTTTAAATTAAACTGATTTTGAAACAAATATAAAATTGTTTTGATACAGTTGAAATGCTACTTAGGAACATTCATGTACTGGGTGCGTGACGATCTGAAGCCGTTGAAGGCGCTAACAATCAAAATTATTATTTAGATTTTAGAATTCAGATATTCGATTCGGATGAGGCTGATTTCAGATGTCGCAGAGCCAGAGGAACGAGAGTGTACTGTACGGTACCATACAGCATACAGGGCCGCCACTAATGAGTTGGGGCCCCTGTCGCATGCTCACTTTTAATGTTACAAAAACACATTCAGTTTTGATATTTACAGTCCTGCAAAATAATTATCTTTTATCAAAAAAATAATTTGTTGGCCTACCAATAGAGTATAGGACACATATAAACTTCAAATTCTACATGCACATGGCATGTTCGGTCAGTTAAAAGGCAAACATATCCAAAATTGAAAATTCGATTTTTAACCTCCTCAAAACGGAATTTTTATGAATAAAAATTACATTAAAGTCAGTTCAAACTAATGTTAGGTTGAATTTCATTTACTGATTTTGAGCTCTGAATCCAAAAAATGAGACAGTCCAATATTATGAGATTATCTGTAAATAGCCAACAATTTTATTCTTTGCCGTAACCACTCATTAAACAAGGCCGACAACTCCCCGGGCTAATGGTTTTGCGCCATCCACAATTTATGATTTCTTGCAAAGTATTTTTTAACCTACCCTAGCATATTACACCCTAGAATACATCAATTCTACACCCACGTAGCAATGCATGCAAAAGTAGCTCAGTCAATATGGAGGAAAAATCACAAAATATGGAAAAATTTAAATTATTTGGAATCCCCTATAGCAAAAATGTACCAACAACTAACTGTGTTGTTTAATTTTTTTATTTTGAGCTCTAGCTTCCTACTGGTTTCTATCTTACAAAAATGTCTAAGGTAGTCTGATAAAAAATTCTTGAAACAGAAAAAATAATGTCGCTATGACACTATGCATATCTTTTCCATATAACCAGACTGACCATGGAAAAAGTAGCTTTTATTGTTTGCTCTCTTTTCACATAATTTTTTTTCTTTAATTTCTTCTGTCCCTAACTTCCAGAATCTTTTTCCAATCCAATATATATGTATCTACTGTAGCCATATAATCACGGTTTCTTTTTAACACTTTTCACGGAAGCATTGGATGACTACACAACGGCGGCGGCCCCCAGCCCACGGGAAGGCAGTTGTGATGGCTGAGAGTCACTGTTTCCAAACATAACAAAACCAAGAACAATATTATTACTTTCTCCCCCTATACCATAGTATATGGAGAAAGTATTGTTTTCGTCAAAATTTTCAAATTTGAGTTGTTGGTGGATTTATCCATTTTGGTTCCCCCTGAGTCCAAAAAAGTGGTTTTCGGAGTGATGTCTGTGTGTGTGTGTGTCAGGATGTATACAGAGCTAGAGCCCCAATGGTCCGATTTTGGTGAAATTTGGTACATAGGTCCAAACCCACGATAATTCCAGGCGTTTTTTTCATTTTTTTGAATTTTTGATTTTTAAGGGTAGTTTACCCCAAAAAACCCTCAAAAAACGTGAAAAATCACAATTTCTCAAAAACGGCTCTAACGATTTTGATTAAAATTTTGTGGTTTATTAAGATAAAAATTCTGAATAAAATGACACCACCCGCATCTCTGAGAAAATGCGCGTTCAAAAGTTATGCAGTAAAAAGCGTTTAAAAAATAAATTTTTTAAATCTTCAAAATAGCTATTATTTTGAAATAAATTTTACTTATCACCATTAAATTAAGCTCAAAAAACTAAATAATCCAGTATTTTAAATTATTGCTCTACGTCAAGTGGTTGCGGAGAAAATTCAATTTTTTGTTTAGTGGTAAACGCAGTACGTTGTTAAAAGTCTTAGACACGCGTAGGGTCAAACTTGCGATGCTCAGCTGGTAGCTGTCCAACTGAGCCATCAAGACATTAATGTCTGAAGCTTTTAACACCTTTTTTATATTGTTGGGAGAAAGTATGTGTCAGTTATCTGGTACCGTTTATTTTTCTAGTAATAAACTTACACTTGTTTTAAAAGAAATATATTCATTGGATTTTTAGTTCCTGACTAAACATTAATCAGTTAAACGTTAGAAAATAGTGTTTTACGTCAACTAATTTAATTTTTCCTGTAATTAGTATAAGCATTGACTATGTACACTAACGTGAATAGACCTCTCCTCATCCAATGCATTTAGTTTGAGGCAAAATTTGGAAGTTAGGTGGACGCCGCACCAGAGTCGCTACCATCGATGTTGTTAATATTCAGCTGAATTTACAGTGCTGCCAAAACATTTTACCAAAACATAAACATAACTTTCAGTTATAAAATGTTTCATCCTTGGTTTAGAAGAGTGGGAATACTGATTTATCTATCATATGTTACATGTACTTCGATGGACGCCGCACGAGATCGCACCACTGTCAATATTCTTCACACATGCCTATGCTATGAGAAGTCTACTCACGTAGTGTACAAAGTCAATGGTATAAGTTTCCATAACATTATTTAACATATAATTTTAATTTAAGTAGGATGTTTAGTAGTGATTTTTGTCTGCCGGGTGAAGTAACATTCAGTCATAACTATGCATGTCTCCAATTTTGTTGAGGTTGGGGCCCCTGCGAGGCACCCTGTCATTGGGGGCCTGGGGCAAAATGCACCCTTTGCCCCCCCCCCTGGTGGCGGCCCTGTAAGCATACTACCCCAAACTACAAGAACCTAATAAAATTAGGTATTTAGGTCTACACACTCACTAGGAAGAGATAACTTATATTTTCTTACTAAATCCATATGGGGGCAAACCTACATACTCACACCCATTGTGATTACTATATAGGGAAATATTTAATTAAAAAAATTCCACTGAGAAATGGGATTTCCCTGAGTAAGCAAGTGTGCTGCGACGGGGGTACAGTATTTAAAATAGTACTTTGCACTGATGATTATGACTATTTAGTTTAATAAAAGTAAAGTAAAAGGATAAAACAATAAAGTAATTCATAGAATTGCAATTGAATTTAAAAACAAAATAATTAGCAACAAAATATTTAGTTTAATAAATGGGTGTTGTAAGCAAATACCAGTTAAACCCTATCTAGTGAATATACATACCAAAGTTTACCAAGTTATATAAAAAAATAAGCGAGATACATGGTTTTTGTTGATTTCCCACAAAGTTAACACGGGAAAAATATTTTTGACTTTTCTCCATAATCTGTTTAACTAAGTTAAAAATTCAAAATATAAATTAGTTAGTTTTTTAAGCTCTTTTAAATGGTTTCTGTTTAACTTGTTGAATTTTGAAAATCGAGATCCAAAATGCCAAAAACCCATTTTTGATACTTTTGAAACCGCATAAACCCCATTCCCATTACCCGATAATGCTGGTTCGCGAACTCATTACAAATAGACCTGGTTTTACACCTCCTCGCCAAATTTAATCAAAATCGGAGGTCCCCTTCAGAAGTTACCAGTACCACGGACATATCGTCCGTTGATAATATATATACATACTAGCTATTGCCCATCACGGATTCGCCTGTAATTGGATTTATTTTATTGATAGTAAAATCTCTTTAAAGAGCAACAAAATCTTCTTCCTTACGAATTATAGGCTATTCAAACATTGAAGTAATGTGGGCGGAGCCCTGAAGGAATTTTACAAACTCCTTTCTTAGTGAGCGTCACCTATGAGCAAAAGAGGTACGACAATGTCAAATTTCAACCCCCCTCCCCTACCAGGTTCTATTGTTATTGTGAAATCCTGTAGGGTGGAGCCCTAAAGAACTCGAAAATTATATTTGCATACCTTGCGAGGAACGAACGTCCATGTCAAATTTCAACCCCGTTGGCCGTAGAGTAATTCTGGAGGCCTATGGGGCGGAGCCCTAAAGAACTTGAAACACTATATTTGCAATACCGTTTCTTAGTAAGAACCTATGAGCAAAGAGGAACGTCCCAAGTCAAATTTCAACCCCATTGGCCCTAGAGTAATTTCAAAATGAAAAAGTGACATGGCTCTAGGCTTTGGTTATGCCATGGCTACTACCATAATAGAGTACTCCCTATATCCTATAGGGAAATTTGCTCAAAACAAATTCTAAAATAAAAATATTTTTCTCTTTAAAGCTAATTCTGGGGCACTAATAAGCCATTGCAACCCAGCTTCACTTGAGCTATGCAAACTGATCAATCCTTCCGGGAGAGCACTCAGTGGGATCTCTGCATATATGTGCTCCAGTTTGATACTCGGCTCCACAGTCACATACTGTCATTACCATTTGTACTTCCAATAATTACATCTTCCCACTCCAGTGCGGAAACGATTGAGTATAGTCCACTGCTTCCGAGGAAGATTCAAGATTCATACAACCTACCGCTACAATCGGGTCAGCTTTCAAGAAGTTGTTTTGACCTTGGAAGGCATCTCCGTAGGTAGTCCAGTTTGTATGGATGGTGAAATAACTGAGGGTTATGTTTATATTATGATAAAATGTTTTTACAGCACTATGAATCCAGCTGAATAATTAAATCTATTACAATGCCTTCTAACACGGCGTACACGAACCTTCCAAATTTCGGTATCAAGCAAAATACATTGAATGAGAATTCTATTCATGTTAGTGTATTTAGTCAATGGTATTAGTAACTGGCTACAATAAGCAAACCAAAGTTTATACTTGAGCACGACTTGACCAAGTGATACTTGGTTTATACTTCGACTGATGTTGTCAGCTGGTCAGCAGGTTTCAACAATTTATTTTGATTTTATCTCCTTAAGACTAATGTTAAATTGTTTTGTTTCAATAAAAAATATATAAGAAAATAAGATTTTTCATAGCTTGTGACCTATACCAATGTTATTTTTATACCAGAACTGAGTTATTTATAACGTTTGAAGAATATCGTTTTAGCGGTTTTTGAGATTAGTGTGCCAACAAATATATTTAACTGAATCTGATGCTTAAACTTTTCACAGCTTACCTGTTTCTGTTGTATCACACCTATCTACATTCTACAGTCATCTGCAGTCATACAATACTGACTTTTAAAAACATTCTGTGTACAATCACTCTAATCATGTTGAACCAGCAATCTCTAGACCGTTGGCAAGAGATATAATATTGGTTTTAAAATTAATTTAAACACTTTTTTGGGGATTTTTTTGACATATTTCTTTTTTTTAACTAGACTTTTCACCTGCACTTTGGCCGGTTTCATCAGTAGTACTAGGTTAACAAAATGTAAACAATTAATTTTAGAATTACAACCATTAGTTGACATATGATATAAAAATTCAAATAAAATCAGGTGTATAAAATAAATAAATTATAAAATGATATATAAAAATATGGTTGAATACTACAAATTTTTTAATATACCCTACATATTTCAAGCTTTATAACAATTTATACTGATGACATTTGCAACCTCTATTTTCTTATAATTGGAAGCCAAGTATCACTCAGTTTGTACCCATACTCTCTGTATAAGTTCTTGTCATTTCTTTTTATTTCTATTGCTTATTTTATTTTTATTTTCCCATAGTTATCTCTCGGGTAATCAACATGGCCTTATCACATTCCATACTATGGTTCGTTTGAACCGTGTGCTCTGCTATGGCTGAACTCTTCACTCTTTTATTTTTATCATCACGGATATGTTCCTTCAGTCTTGTTTCTTAAAAATATATGACCCTTTAAATATATGACCATTAACATTTAAATATTTGTTTGTGTGAGTTTCTTTTCTATAAATATTATGGTATAGCTTTGAGTCTTCTTTGATTATTAAAACATCCAAAAATGGTAATTTACCTTCTTTCTCCGGTTCTAGTGTGAACTCTTTTCAAATCACTCAAATGACCGAAAACATAACCATATAGACTAAGATCAAGACAATGTTGAAAGAGATGTTATACCACACGTCAAAGGAACAACAGATAAAATTTCAAAAATTTTACAGAGACATGAAAAAAAACTAAATTCTCCACTGTTAAAAAGCTAGAACATCTTTAAAAAAAGTCAAAGATAAAACCCCACACTTGAAAAATAAAGGAGTATATAAAATACCATGCAGTTGCACAAAAGTTTATATAGGGGAAATGGGTAGGTCTATAGAAACAAGACTGAAGGAACATATCCGTGATGATAAAAATAAAGAGTGAAGAGTTCAGCCATACCAGAGCACACGGTTCAAACAAACCATAGCGTTCTTATTGGCAAGTGTTCCACATTCCATCTATCCTCATATTACAATTGTATTGTTATCTCCCTAGAACCGGAAGTCCTTTCCTTTATAATTGATTTCTGTTTAACTTTTTATCTTTCGTTAGTAAAAAAAAAAAAAAAAAAAAAAAAAAAAAAAACTGATTAACCGAATACCGACATGTTTTATCAATTCTCAGTTATCGTTTTTTTTTTTTTTTTTTTTTGTCAAAAACCGATAAAACCGACTTTAACAACCGGCCCATCCCTACTCATATCAAAGATCCTAACAAAGGAACTTTATTCTCACTTTGCATGTTTTATCAGTTTAACCTTTTGTACCTAGTGAGTGACAGAGTTTAAATTGATATTATCGTAATAAGTTTGGTTTATTTTTGCATAAGAAATTTATTCTGTAAATCTAAAACATTGGTATTCTTTTATTAGATTGTTGATTTTATGATCCTTGCTGAAATTTCATGCAATTTAGCGTGGATAGCATTTACCCGGCGCGCGTTGCTGCGCTCAAATTAAGTTGTTTAGATAAATAAAGCTATTATAATATAACAAAAAAAAAAGATAAGTTAAGTTTTAAGTTTTTTAATATAACAAAAAAAGTCAATGGCATGGAAAGTAAGTATATTAATATTACTGTAAGGCCAAAGGATAAACAGGCATTTTGCAAATTTAAACCCAGAATAGTCAAAGTTTGCCTTGTATCTTATTGATCGTAATTGCAAATGCAAAAGCACCTATGAGCAAAGAGGCATGTCCATGTCAAATTTCAATTACAGAGGCCCTAAATTAATTTTAAATTCCAGTGGAGCACAGCCCTACTAAAAAATTTATTTGCAAAACCATTCTTGGTGAGTACAAATGAGTAAAGAGGCAAGTAAAAGTCAAATTTCAACCATGGTGGCCCTAAAGTAATTTAAAGTCCAGTGGGGCGGAGCCCTAAAGAGCTTAAAAATTATATTTGCAAAACCGTTTCCTAGTGAGTAGCTATGAACAAAAAGAATAGTACATCAAATTTCAACCCCGGTGGCCCTAAAGTAATTTTAAAGTCCAGTGGGGCGGAGCCCTAAAGTGCTTAAAAACTATATGTGCAAAACCGTTTCTTAGTGAGCACCTATGAACAAAAAGAATCATCCATATAATTTCAACCCCGGTCGCCCTAAAGTGATCTTAAAGTCCAGTGGGGCGGAGCCCTAAAGATTTTAAAAAACTATATTTGCTAAACTGTTTCTTAGTAAGCACCTAAGAATAAAGAGAATCGTCTGTCAAATTTCAACCCCGGTGGCCCTAAAGTAATTTCTAAGCCCAGTGGGGCGGAGCCCTAAAGAACTTGAAAAACTATATTTGCAAAACCGTTTCTTGGTGAATAAGTATGAGCAAAGAGGCACGTCCATGTTAAATTTCAACCCTGGTGGCCCTGAAGTAATTTTGAAGTCCAATGGGGCAGAGCCCTAAAAAGCTTCAAAAACTATATTTGCAAAATTGTTTCTTAGTGAGTACCTATGGGAAAAGAGCATCGTCCATCAAATTTCAGCCCCGGTCGCCCTAAAGTAATTTTGAAGTCCAGTGGGGTGGAGCCCTGAAGAGCTTAAAAAACTATATTTGCAAAACCGTTTCCTAGTGAGTACCTATTAGCAAAGAGAATCGTCCATGTCAAATTTCAGCTACAGAGGTCCTAAAGTAATTTCAATGTTCAGTGAGGCGGAGCCCTAAAGTGCTTAAAAAACTATATTTGCAAAATTGTTTCTTAGTGAGTACCTATGGGTAAAGAGCATCGTCCATCAAATTTCAACCCCGGTGGCCCTAAAGTAATTTTGAAGTCCAGTGGGGTGGAGCCCTAAAGAGCTTAAAAAACTATATTTGCAAAACCGTTTCTTGGTGAATAAGTATGAGCAAAGAGGCACGTCCATGTTAAATTTCAACCCTGGTGGCCCTGAAGTAATTTCAATGTCCAGTGAGGCGGAGCCCTAAAGTGCTTAAAAAACTATATTTGCAAAATCGTTTCTTAGTGAGTACCTATGGGTAAAGAGCATCGTCCATCAAATTTCAACCCCGGTTTCCCTAAAGTAATTTTGAAGTCCAGTGGGGTGGAGCCCTAAAGAGCTTAAAAAACTATATTTGCAAAACCGTTTCCTAGCGAGTACCCATGAGCAAAGAGAATCGTCCATGTCAAATTTCAGCTCAGGAGGTCCTAAAGTAATTTCAAAGTCCAGTGAGGCGGAGCCCTAAAGTGCTTAAAAAACTATATTTGCAAAATCGTTTCTTAGTGTGTAACTATGGGAAAAGACAATCGTCCATTAAATTTCAACCCCGGTGGCCCTAAAGTAATTTTGAAGTCCAGTGGGGTGAGCCCTAAAGAGCTTAAAAAACTATATTTGCAAAACCTATGGACCTATGGTGCACCTATGGACAAAGAGAATCGACTATGTCAAATTTCACCACCTGTAGGCTTTTATGTGCAATTGTGAGCTTCCGTAGGGCGGAGCCATAAAGACAACAAAACATCAACATTATACCTCACACCTGGTTACTTCTATGATTATAAGCATCTGCTTGAATGAAACTTTCAATTTTTTTAATTGCAGCAGTTCATTTTGTAAACACTAAATTTCTAAAACCTGACACTGCACCATTGTATGCCCTCTGGGTCAGAGCCCTTTGGACAGATTTGCACCAAACTTCACACAAACCATCCTCGAATAATGCTTACTAATGCCTGAAAGTTTCGTTGCAATCTGTTGAGCGGTTTCGGAGTCTATAGGCAACAAACATATATATATATATTTATATATATACATACTTTCTCTTAGATATAGATTTACAAATTCAGGTAAAGATTTGTTGATAACTGAATCTTGTCAAATTGTTTTAAGCAAAAGCTTCATCCTGAGGTAAGGGCTAAGGACCAACACGATTTCAATTATTGATTCCTCGATACCTTTGAAACCGCCCATATCAACGAGTGTCAATTCTCATCAGCACAAGTATATTATACAAAAATACAAAAAATCTACAGATTACCTTATTAAAGTGTTGAACTAACCATAAATGACTACATTTTGCAACTGGAAACGAAGTAAATTCTCCCACCAGAAAACAAAAATCACTGATGACTAATCAATTCAAACAATTTAACCTAAATCAAACAGTCAGCATTGGATTACTTGGACAAAGAATATCCATAATTAATTAGTTGTTCAGATAACAGGTGATGTTTTTTTTTTTTTTTTTTTTTTTTTTTTTTTACATAATTTTGACAGTTAAAATTCAATTTTTAAGCAACAGCCTGAAGAGAGTTGATAGAAAATTGGTATTGTATCAGTTTGTCGTCTGTCTAAAATAGTAGCCTACAGTTTAAAATCCACTAGTGCTACATGTAGTGTGGCCTTGGTTACCAGAATGTCGTTGGCAAGTACACTTGAAACACACAACCTAGTAACTGAGAGCAATTTATAACTATGCAACCCAGAAAAAACGGAATATATTTTATTTCTTTAGTTTAGACGTTATACAGGGTGTCAGAAAAAAAAGCTTCAAGTACTTATTTGGCATGGACTTTTATACCAACAATGTTCATTTTGAGGAAAATGGCGGCTAGTGGCTTAACAAAACATTTTAGGACACAAGTTTACACAAACTTATTTCTTTATTTGTACCAGTAATCATATCTGAAGTCCTGATACATTTTATTTCTGACACCCTGTAAATAGTTATATGAAAATTTCATCTGAAACGGAAATTTTTAGTTTCTTATATGTATTAAAATAAAATTAGTGATGGGCCACTTCCAGAATTTCTCGATTCCGATTCTAAAATTTTAATCTTGATTCAGCATTCGATACCGATTCCAATTAATATATGGTAGGGGATCACACGATTAAAAGTAGTTACCAAAATATATATACTATACTATCAAAACAAATAATTATAGGTCTAGGTAAAAACAGAAAAAACAATTAAAATAATAAGAAAACAATTAGAAAATATTCAAATACTAGCCCTATTAAAGACATAAACTCCAAAAGATGAAGAAAACCCGTTTTCATTTAATCTTAAAATCAACGGAAATAATAATAAAAAATTAAATGTAATAAAAAACACGTTCATCTGTGATGTCACATCTCACAACACAAAAATATACTTTCAACACAAAACAAACCATAAGTTGCAATTGTTTAGATGGAAAATACAAAGAAATGAGAGAATTACTGTAGCTCAAGTGTTACCAAGTTACAAGATTATCGTAACCAAAGTGAAGTTATCGTACTGTCGTACTACTTTATATTTTAGAAGATGTACCTTTTTATTAACCATCCACTATAGAACAGAATCGCACAAGAACTGTGCCCCAAGTAACTTCTATACATATTATGTCATCTACTCGCAGAAGTTTTGTGACTATGAAGGTTGGAGTTAATATGTTCTTAATGATAATAATAATTTTTAAAAGGCTAAAATATTGCTCTTTCAACATTATACGAGGAAAATATCACAAAACCATACGATTTAGCACATTTTAGGTCAGAATCGGTTTTGAATACAAAGACCCCAAGTATCAAGTATCGACGATTCCTTGATAACACCAGTATCGAGGGTATGGTGGAATTGAGAATCAGAATCAGCCTTTAATTAATTAAAATTAATTCTGGCCAATCTACTGGCATACTGGTTTTGCATCTCACATCATCTGTTACCATTTTGCTATGGCTAATTTGCATTTACGTTTGTTTGGTTTAAAATCAAATGAAAACTATTAATGAAAGAGCATCAAATGAACAGAACGACCAAGAGGAAAATTATTAATGTTTGCACTTTTTTTTTACCAAAGAATGTGAAGATAGTTATCCCTAGTAAGGAAGAAACCTCAGAGGAGGGGGATATTTGGAGTTTTCTATATTTAAAAACAATGACACATTACATTTCTAGTTCTTCTAACCTATGCCAAAGTACTGTAGGTTCTTGATGATAAAGCTTGATGAGAGAGGTATTAACTAAAACTTCTACATAGCAATTAACAGTTTCTGACAGGTTACTAACTGCTACTATATTTAATGAGGCAAGGCATAATAGAAAAAAGGTTTTTCATTTAATACTTTTACATTATAGTTTCTTTATTAATTTTATTATTTATACTCTAAAACAAACATATAACAAAATTGTGTTACATACAAGGTTTACATAAGATGGTAAATTATATAATCCCATTAAACAAGTGTAGTTATTGTGTGTGTGTGAATACGCTAATCTAACTTATCCTTAAAAACCCATACAAAGAATTTCCATGACAATTTTTAAGCAATTTGTAGTGTAAAATATTTTTATTTAACAAACTACAAAAAATTAATACTATTTGTTTATTATATTTATATATTTTTATTTGATTAAGAACTGTTTAGGGTAAGAGAAGACAGCCTAGTATGACAGACACAAACAAAGGGCTAAACCTGAACTGTGGTTAACTGGAAATCACCTGTCTCTGTCTCGGTCGAGGGTGCATTTCCTTCGCCAAACTGCCTCAATGTTTTTACCCTAATGTCCTTTAAGTCTGAAATTGATCTAAGACTAGAAACACATCAACAAAAACGAGAGATTCTTGATTTATCACATTTAAAAAATATTTTACAAGAAAACTTATTTTTACCCTCAAAGATAAGAGGATTATTCTGATATAACTTCACTCAAATGTAGGTTATGTCACCTTACAATTTTCATTAAACTTAATAATAAATTGTACAATTTCATTGTTTCTTTCAAGAAGCAATACTTGCTAAGGATAAGTTACACAAATATGGTTCAGCAACCACAATCATAAAAATGAAAATAATACTTGATATAGATGTCTACTAACAAAAAAATTAAAGCTAGCTTTGAATAAAAGTAGTTATATAAGGACAGATCTTTAACTTGGTCTTTACCAAAACAACTTGGTTTTGTGTACCACTGTACATTGATATACTATATCAATGAAAAGTAGAAGGCACTTTTAATTCAATGTATACACATGTTAAAGTTGAACCATTAGACACGAGTAATTAAGTTAAATGAAATAGTTAATTTCACCCAGCTTTTATTTTATTTAATAGGAGTTTAGTTCATATAGTTTATTTAGGGTACATATTGAAGATAACACAAAACAAGATTAAAAAACTTAAAAGGTTATTAGCCTACGTGGATTTTCATTATTAGTAACACAGTGATTTTCTTTGGCATACTGATGTAAAAACAATCATAAAATTTAAGAATTTATTTATTTTGCACCCATTTCTTAATACATATATATATTGTAATTTACATACGTGACATATTTACAATACTTGATTTATTCTAAAAAATAAATTACAAAAAATAGCTGCTGTGTTATAGATAAACATTACCTAGTTAGCATTACAAGTGCAACACTGACTTTAAAAAGTACATTTTTAATAATGCCACTGAAGCACTGGGCAAATAATAAAGTCTTGAAAGATGAAAGATATGAATAAATAAAAAATACATATGATCAGTGTTTGTGATCCCGATTCTTACTGAGGTCATTAGTTATTCGCGTAAGAATTAAATTTGACCTTTATACCCCATAACTACTCGTTTCTCAGTATAACCAGTGTGCAAACGTTTTCTTTGGGGTAGGCCATTTTTCTGCAAATCCTCACTGTTAGGCCAGCCACTTTGGTTTAATAGTTTGGTGTCCACTATAAATCAAAACAACTGGCATAATCCACTACAAGCTCTACATATTTCAGCCTTTCACAGTTATTAAACAGCAGACTTAATGATTTAAGTACTTTATTAGCCTTGTAAAAAAAAGGCCTTTGAAAATATTTTTATTTGTTATGTGAATCCAAATCGGATTCTCTTTGCTTGTATATGGTTAATATGTGTAGTAAAACCATAAACCGCACATAAGAGTATTGGACCTGTTGCTTGCTCTGTGATGTTGGCAGTTAGTTCGTGTGATGCAAGCATTTATTAATCGACAGTAATTTGAAACTCTTGTACGATTTAAAATATAAATAAATACTTCCAAGTAAAAATATTACTCTGATCTTTAATTCTTTTCAATATTGGTGGTAAAAATATATATTTTACTTCACAAAGACGCAAAGGTCTTTCAAAACCATTGAATCAATAAAACAAACGTTAAACCCCTTTTGTAACACAAAGGAACCTCGAGAACCAGAACTAAAAGACGTAAACGTCTTATAAAATACACTTCATACTCACTTTCTTGGAAACATCGGTAAACATTCTTTATACTCAAATGAAGTGAGTAAATGGTTTGCTTCAGGAGGTTGAAGAGAAGTATTATTTGTGAGGATCACCAGGGTTGTAAATAAACTATCAAACAAACTGCTCTTTAACTTAATCCATGCAAGACTTCTACATCAAACCGCAAAGTTTGGATTATCGAGGTTCCGACATGTGTTTTTAAATCATTTAAAATAAATTAATAATCCCTTAATCTGGACCTACACTAGGGAGCCTCACCACGTCTGGCTCCTCTATCACAGCCATTCTTAGACGAAGAAACTGACGTGATCAAAGTCGAGAGTCGCTCGACTCCGCACGCCTTTGCTTGCGAAATTAGCTGTCACCCTTGCGGGCGAACGAAATGAACACTTGTTCCAGTGTCGTGTCGCCCACCGTATAATCCTCCACAATGGAGTGCACCTGCTTCAGCTTCTCCATCTCGCTGAATATCTGTGATAGAGGCATGTTCGTGTCCGTCATCTGGTAGTGGAGGAGACTCTGCAACAACAATCAGCTGATTGTAAGGGGGAACCTAAATGTAATGAGTTTTATTTGGAAAGGACTTTGTTTTACCTGCTATTGGATTTGATCAAGTCATAACCAAGTTACATTACTTAATGGATTGTTCAGGGAAAATCAAGGTGAAAAATCTAAAAATTTTCTTATTTTTCAGTAAAAAATAAACAACACAGCACAGATTGTTGAAAAATACTCTTTAAGTTACTGATTTTGCAAAAATATTTACAAAAATAAATTGAGTTTCTTCTATGCTTATTAGGTATAAAAGCTGTAGGCTTACTGACTGCATGGTGTATACTATTTTTTGGAAATGAAATTCCAGGTTTTTTCCTGTTTTTTTCATGGTTTTTCTGAAATTTTCCTGGTTTTCGCACAATCTTGTGCTTTTTTTTCTTTGACAAATTTTAGAGGTAACACCAACAGGTTTTTTCACTTCTTGCGATAAAATTTGTTTACAAACTTTTCTTTCTCAATGTTAGTTGGACTAAACATAGTTTTCATTTTCGATCTTTGAATTTAGCCCATAAGTACTCACATACTTTTTTTGTGACTACTAACTCAGAGGTCTGGTGAACCCTCATTTATAAAATATTTATGTTTTTAAGTAAAAATATTATTGTTAAGAAAATGGAACTTGACTTCAGACATGCTTTTGGTAGTATTATTTAGTTAAATTTCACCTTTTTACTTCCTTTGAGTTGTTCAAAAAAAATTCCATATGTACTCCTTTTCAAAATAAAAATAACACTATATTAAAAAATAAAATAAATAATAAAATTTCTGGCGATAACTAATTATCTATCTTCTTAATTCAATAAGGGCTTTGTCCGTTACAAATTCCTTTTTCTCTTAACTTAACTGATTTTTTAAATTGAGGTGTAATTTTAAAGTTTACAATCTCAAGCTATGAAGATGAAACACTAGTACTCGTTCGAGATCACCTCTTGGTACCTCAATGCACCATTTATACACCATACACTGTGGCAATTTTCAGCAAATTAAATGGCCAACTCCAGGGCGTTAACATTTGAAGGTACTAAGCAGTAAAGAGTATATAAAAAAATATTATAGCTAGAAACAGAAAAATTTATGATCTCACGATCTGTGAACACCCAGTGTGATGCCCATAAGCTTTAATTTTTTCCGTGGTCTTAAATTTTTTAGAATAACCTTATGATATTTCAGAAAAATATGAATATAAAAAATGATTATCATCTTGTAAATAAGAAATTAAGAAATAGACAGTAGATAGTTATATACTAATTTAGAACTACAAACTTTTATAAAGTCAAAACTTAGAGTGCAATACCACTGCTAATGAATCGAGTGGGGTGGATATATGTGTACCTCGACTTCAAACTATAAAACTATGTCTAGATCGGCGGTCGGGGGCATTTTGGTCGGCGGTCGGGAGCATCTTGGTCGACGGTCGCGAGCGTCTCCGGTCGGCGGCCGCGAGCATCTCCGGTCTGTGGCCACGAGCATCTAGATCGGCGGTCGGGAGCATCTTGGTCGGCGGTCGCGAGCGTCTCCGGTCGGCGGCCACGAGCGTCTAGATCGGCGGTCGGGAGCATCTTGATCGGCGATTGCGAGCGTCTCCGGTCGGCAGCCACGAGCGTCTAGATCGGCGGTTGGGTGCATCTTGGTCGGCGATCGCGAGCTTCTCCGGTCGGCAGCCACGAGCGTCTGGATCGGCAGTCAGGACCATCTTGGTCAGCGGTCGCAAGCGTCTACGGTCGGCGGCCACGAGCGTCTAAATCGGTGGTCGCGAACGCCTCCGGTCTTCAGATACGAGCCCTCTTGATCGTCGTACACGCGCCGATTAAAAATCCTGGATTGTCACGAAATTCCGGTTATTTCCCGGTTTTTTCCTGGTCTGTTCTAATTCCCGGCATTTTCCCGGTTTCCCGGTTTTTTCCCGGTGGTATACACCCTGTGAGTGGTAAGTTTTCTAGCCACGCCCGGTCAATAAGCCGAGAGACAGATATTAAAGACGACGACATCACATATTGCTAAAATTCTCTTCTGTGGCTGGAATATGTAGGAATGAGACCATATAGTTAAGCTGTTTACTTACCCCAAATTCAGCTAAGAAAGTGTGTCAATGTCTAAAATAGACTGATATCTCAGAATTTAATTCTTGGTCATGTTGAAGCATTTTCCCAAATATAAGAGTACAATGTATTTTGGGAATGCTTGTTGTTTCACCACTAAGAATTTTTATAAGTAAGGTCATATCCCAGGACATCTTTGAAACTGGTTTATAATGTTGCGAAGTTGACATTGGGTACAGCAAACAAAGTTGTCATAACTATGGTAAGTCTTATGGCTGTCCACTATGACGATTTCCCTTCCTTCATAACCCATTCATGTTCAAGACAGCAGGGGGTGAGGATTGCATCGGGCATGGACACACCTAGCTGGAACATGAGTGGACAGTCGGTTGGTTGGCCGTTTAGAGGGCAGAGCGGATCGTTGTCACATTACACAGGGGTTGGAGCTCTGAATGGTCAAACGGTCGTCAGATGTCCCATCTCTCACCCCTTCTCTTCCTTCAATATCCCATCCTTTCGGGGCTTGCACAAAATGCCCTTTAGAGGCAGACGGGCTTAACGGTTTGGCCGGTGTGTCCTTATCCACCAATAACAACAACAACAAGTAAGGTCATTAAAAATATTTGTCTTTACCACTGGTGGTCACCTCACCTGATGTTCATCCTTGAGCGTGCAGTTGAAGGTGAACGCCTTCTCTACGTCGCTCTTGAGGTGTTGTAGCAGCAAGTCCTGTTGGGGCAGTGTATGCAGCTTCACCATGATAGTGTAGCCCTGGCCGTAGCGCTGCTTTAGGTACTGGTTGCTGCCAATGCACTTCATCCGGCCGCGCACCATGATTGTCAGACGCGTGCACAGCGCCTCACACTCCTCCATGCTGTGCACGCAAATGTTCATTTTTTTATTTCATTTTTTAAAAGTCATTCATTTAGGCATTTATTTGAATTTATTGGCTTAGAAATAAAACAGCTGAGTAGGAGTACAGGACTAAATTATGTTATTAATCATTGGGATTTCTCTGGGCTACTTCAAATTCAGAACCACTTTCAACCGATTGCAAAAAGAATGTTGCTGCAAAAAATATCACATGCATTTTGTATAAGTTTATTTATGTTACATTTGTGCCAATGGCTCTACTAACCCTCTTCACTTCTGTTAGAAGTTCTCTGGCAAACTGTTTCTTTTAATGAATTTATTGGGAGCCAATACTTTTCTCAGTAAACTTTGCTTTGTTCACTTATCGGACAAATGGGTGCTGCATTCAGGTTTAAATTTAAATTTAAAGATTAAATATTTAACAAACTAGGTAATTTCTACAGCTAGCGGCTAATTTTGGTTCAGTAGCTACACTAAGTTTCATTAAGTGTAAAATGGGCACTTAGAAGGGCTGTGGGACGGAAAGTGGATTTTTCCCAGTAATGAGACCAGTTGCGAGGAATGTCTGTTTGTCGTCACCTGTGGCTGGTGAGTATGATGGCCTGGCCGCTCTTCTGGCAGCGCCCCAGCACGTCCCACAGGTTGCGCCTCGCCACAGGGTCGACCCCAGTCGTCGGCTCGTCCAGGAACACCACCGGCGGGTCGCCGATGAGAGCCATCGCTGTGCTCAGCTTGCGCTTGTTGCCACCGCTGTACGCCTCGCAGCGCCGTCGCCGGTACTCCTCCAGGCCTGTGACGGATTAGTTATTAAAGAAATAAAAATAAAGTGCATAATTTTATTTTACAGTTTTTAAATTTAATATATAAAGTATAATAAATAAGTATACAGTAAAACCCTATAAATTAGATGCTCAACACTATCGAGTTTGTTGAAAGTCAAGTTTTACAGAGACCCCGTAATATTCGCTTTCAAACATGATCAGACCAAGAACAATTATTGTTAGCGTCGAGAATACTGACCATAAACTGAATGTCAGTAGTCTACTATATTCATAACACAGGAAAGTCACCCGCAAAACTGCACAAAAGTCACGTCTAAAGACCACAGATTCCATCTGCACTGATTTGTTGATGATCACAACAAGAAAAACACCACAAAATATAGGAAAAGGCGAGTCACTCTATGCACAACCGAACATTGTAGGCGCCTATGGAAGTCGAGGAGGTTCAATATTATATCAAATTTTTATTCAAGACTATGTGTGGGGCCCAATATATTGTTGTAAATCTTAGGTTTCTATGATAGAATAATTTGGAAAAGACGTAACATTTTTTTTGTATTTAAAAATTATATTGTTTTTTTACGCATAAAATCAAACACATTCTCAAAAGTGCACTTTCTATTAATTTATGTGTTACTTTTGTTCTAAACACTAAGTTTGGCAACCACTAGAACAAAATAGTCGCACTAATATTGTAGATTTAACACAGAACCAAAAAACTGTCATTACAGTAAGTGTCATTACAGGACTGATGCACAACGGAACGCTTTTGCCGAATAAGTAAGGAGTATAATGGTTGTATGTTAACAGTTCCATTTGATTATGCCAATTAGTGATGTGTCGAAAGTAGAATTATTTATGACTCAAGTTGTCTACCATGCTGATTTGAGTTGCAAATTGAATAGCCGCAAGACAAGTCAGCAAACTTCAAAGGAGCTAGGGTTTTATTTGAGTCAGCACGAGTTGGCAAAACTTCAGACAAGTTGTTAACTCGAGTTGACTTGACTCAGCAACTTGACTCACCACATGACTAATACCAATGGGTCAAATACTCACCCAGTAGGTTGATCCAGTCGTTGATCGCATATTCTATCTGCCGCTCGGGCATGCCTCTAAGGTTGGCGAACAGCCTCAGCACCTCTTCTCCGGTCAGGAACATGTTGATTCCATCATACTGCGGGCAGTAGCCTATCTGCTCCAGGTACTGCAAGCAATAACAGATCCAGATAGCAGCATGATGGTGCAAAAATTAACCACTTGATTTCCTATAATGTGGATTTTCATGCCCAATGACTAAACCAATTAACTTTCTTGTGGTCGTAAGTAATCTGGCAGTCA
Source organism: Neoaliturus tenellus (assembly GCA_030545055.2). Classification (NCBI taxonomy): domain Eukaryota; kingdom Metazoa; phylum Arthropoda; class Insecta; order Hemiptera; family Cicadellidae; genus Neoaliturus; species Neoaliturus tenellus. The sequence goes on along the minus strand of CM061533.1, from coordinate 92,800,348 downwards.
GAATTGTTATTATTGTTGTTGTTAATTTTATTATTAGAATGAAATTTAATATCATATGATAATACAAATATTTATTTCTACGGATGTATAATTTATTAATAATGAGGTTATATTTGACACTGCGGTGGCATTAATGTCTGAAACATGTTAGTTAAAAAAACCTAAAACCTTACCTAAAATAAAAAGGGTGCTTTGTTAAAAAATATGTTTATGGTAATATTGTATGTATATTTTTCTCTTTTCTTTGCCTATAACGTAATCTAAAGGTACCTTAATATCAAATCCTTTTTTTTAAATCACATAATTATGCATTAATTCTATTTACAGTCTGTTATCCAGCTTAAGCTAGAGTCAGATGTGTAGTTATTTACTGGATGTTGGCTAAGAAAGCTATGTGATATAAAATATACAGTTGTTCAAAACTTTTATAGTAGAATAAACGTTGAATTCTCCATTCAAACTTTTTCTGTTTTGAAAGAGTACTTTTTTAATCATTGATTTTCAATTTCTCAAAATTGATCAAATTAATTCCAGAATCTAAAACTCTACCAATTTGTTTCAATGATCAGATATAAAAATGTGCCTGATAAATTATACAAATGCAAAGTACTGTAATTCCAAAATTTGACCGAAAAGAATATCAGTCAAGTAAAAAATAAATAAATAATAAAAATTAAATACTATGTTTAGCAAGGCAAGCATACCTTGCTCCTGTTCTTGACCAGGTCATAATGAAGGATTCTCGCCGAGCCGGCCGTCGGATTCTCATCACCCGTGAGCATACGGAAGGTTGTAGTCTTGCCGGCCCCGTTCACACCCAATAGGCCGAAGCATTCGCCTGCGCTCACACGGAAACTGACCCCTTGCACGGCCGCGAACGATCGGCTGAACTTCTTGGCCAAACCATCCACCACAAGGACCACACTGTCATCTGCACAGGGATTCGGTTTTGGCAATCATTTTGAAGATAACTTCAAGCAAGAGTTAATACACCATCACGGCAAACTCAATGGAATTTGGTGACTTATTTAAAAGAATACTAAAGATAAGTGTGTATGAATGGTTGCTATCCTGGGGATCTTAAGCAAATATTAGTCAATACTTTTTGGAATTTTTATTTTTTATTTTCTTAAGCAGCATCCACACTGGAAAAACATGTTCGCCGAACAGTGTACTTACGAACATTGTTTGTTTGTTGATATTTATTTCCAGTGTAAATCATATGGTCAGTAATTGTTCGTTATAAATGTTTGTTGATTTTCGTGTTCGCCAAACACGTTTGCCGCGAATGTTCGACCAGTGCCGACGTGGCTTTAAAACATGCTCAAAGTGCAAAAAAATTAGAAAGTTAATTTTGACCAGAACTCTATGACTAGAACTTGTTAACTTTTGGAGAGTTGATTTGCAGACAATTTAATTTTTCTGAACATTTCTAGCAACAAAATAATAATATGTATACAGGATGACTAAGAATAAGATTAACTGTCTATTTTATTTTAGTGTTGATCACTCATTTCTTAACCTTTCTTAAGCATCCTCTCCACATCATACAGTAGAAGCCCTCAAATCCGGCCACCTCGGGACCGGACCACCGGCCGGATTTCAAAATGGCCGGATTAACCGGCGGTTTATTAAACGTGTTAAACAGAGACCTGTGTGATATGTATGTTCCAACAATTAACTATTAGGATGTATTTAACAATGAAGGGTATCATACTTGCCCAATCAATGTAATGTATAAACTTTTTAACCATCATGATTTGCTCCTTCTCAGAATTTGTAGTGCCGAAATGACGATCGGAAACGGACAAGGGGTCGCTAGCGATGAACCTGCGTTTAACAGACAATAATACTGGTCTTCTGTCAGCGAAGGCCCTAACATATAAATTGGACCGTAAAATCGACTGAATTTATCTAGTGACCTGACCTCGACGATCGGACCGCGCAACACCCAACAAAATGATAAAAATCATAGATAGAACACTAACAAAAGGTTTTAGAAGATAGTCGTAACCAAATAGTCCGGAAATTGTCAATTGAACTGATATATTTTAGTGACATATCATGGGAAAAGTTAACTCTTGTCTATTTTTTCCGTGGGAAACGTCTGGAGCTGAATATTTCTTTTCCGGAATACCACGGCTGGATTATCCGGCGGCCGAACCATCCGAGGCCGGACTAGAGGGCTTCTACTGTACTTAAAACAAAAAATTGTATCCAGCAGCATGGCAACCTAAAGTATTTGTTTCAATTTGACATTATTTTGTTCCTTGCATACAATAATTGAATATTCTGTTGTAAACTACTTGGAATGTCTTATCTTAATGGCTCAACTGAAAACATTTAAAGTTTTTTCATATTACTTTGATTTTTAATTTTTTATTTTGTTCAATTTTAATCTAACAATAACATTAAAAAGCTAAAGTGGCATTCCATCGGGCAATGAGTTGGTATTTGTCAGTCTTGCATGAAGCAAATATCTAAATGCAAAATACTGTGGGAACAAATTATGAAGAACATTACAAACTTTAAATACAGAATCAAATAAATACAGAGTAAATATCCTCTATTTTTTTGTGAATTGAGAACACGTAAGTTTGGAATACAGCCTATCTTCAAAAGTGTGAGTGCATTTTTAAATAAACAAATTCCATCAGTCTACACCTTTTATTATTGCATTTTTTCTCAGTTGATAAAAATATTGTTAGTACCCAATAATTACACATAATAATCACGCGGATTTATAAATTTTAAAAAATGATTACAATAAAATAAACAGAAACATAAATTTTAAACCACAACCATATTATTTGGTGTGTGCATCTCCTACAGCAGTAAAATTACTACTTTACCTTTTACATGGCATTCACTGGAAGGTCTGAATCACATATTTCACATAATTATACATTTACCCCACTGAAATTCTTTTAGAGAAAAGCAAATAACCATCAATGATCACTAGGGAAGAGAAGTAAAACCTCCCATTCAAAAACTGTTATTTAAGTAATGTTCTTGTATGAATCTTCTAAATTAGGAATTACGCATCAACAGGGTGTCTACTGATATCTGATTTTGTAATTCCAGTATATTTCCAGTATTTCCAGTACATTAAAAAAAATCCAGTATCACTCGCGAACTATTAATGTAAATATGGAGTAACAATAATTAAATTTTATACATATAAACAAATTTAACATAGATTTTTGTATTAAGAGATCACCACTGGTTGAAATTCTACCAAAAATTCATCTGATTTGGACTCTTATTTATTTAATAAATTACCCTTCATCCATAAGGTCAACATTGAAACTTTGAAAGCTTGTAGGGCGTACCCCTGGAGGTTGATGTGAATTATAATGAGATTCTGTTCATCCACAGGACAGTTTCTAACAGTATGCGCAAATTTCTCTTACAATACACACAAGCTAAAAAGGAGGAAAATAAACATGCTTGCCTACAAATATATGGATACTTATGATTGTGATTAATAAGTACTTTCCAATGATAACACTTTTTTATGCTAATTTTTAATTAGGTTACTTAAACTCCTCTCCAAAACGCCCACTTTATTTTGTATTTTTCAAATGCAAAAAAATAATAAAAAGTACAGTTAACTGCAAAAAATTTATGAAATAGAATAATATTAAAGGTAAAATAAAAACTCACATCATGAAGAAAATTTAAGAAAGAAATCTAAATTTCTTTCCAACATTCAAAAGTACAAAATTCAACATTTTCTAAGGCAAATCTTTACACAAATGCTTAGATTTCTTAATTGCTAAATTAATTTTTTGAAGAGAACTATAAGTTTTCTGATTTTGGTTTGCAAACATACTAGAACAACAATAATGACATGTGAAATATTTTTACATCGAAATGTACTGATCAAATGACAAAAGTTTTATTTTAAAAACAACAATTTACGGATTATAATAAAATTCAATTACTCCAGTATCCCTTTTGAAATTCCAGTATTTCCAGTATGGAAATAAAATTCCAGTATAATTCCAGTATTACCAGTAATTCCAGTATCAGTAGACACCCTGATCAATGATTCGCTTCATGAAAAAAATGTGAAACAACATTGGTTTAAATAAACACCAACATAGCTTTGACTAGACAGTGCCAGTGCAGTGGGTCAAGTGTTCAAGTATTGGGACAATGGTGGGAGAGGGAGGGATATGGCGGTCTGTCAGTGATTGTAAGCACTTTGAGATGTAGCTAGTCACTGTCCTTCCTTTTTGTTTATTTTCACTGATTCATTTCATCGAATCATACTTTGGAATAGCATAATTGTGCAAAATTTAACCGATGACTGGTCAGAATGGATCGTTATATTATATATTTTTCAGTATGTAATTAAAGTGTAAATGTAGTAGATGGAGTTGTAAGTACATTGATATCAGAAAACTTAAATTTAAATTCTACGTTTAAAGTCTAACATTGTATTAGTGTTTTAATAAATTATTGAATAGTTTTGAGATCAAGCAACGTGTTAATACAAATCTTAGAGACTCTTTTAAGAAAATAACTTTAATTGACTTTTTAATGGATAGGATATACTTATAAAATGATTTGTCTTAAATAGTTGCAATTAAGTAGTAAAATGCATTTGGATTCCATCAATTGCAAATGACAGTGCTCTGAAGGGGCCGTTCCGTGAGGTTACAAACACAAACCCAACCTCTACCCAAGACACAAACGTTCAGTTACCGTACCTCTTTCTGGGTTATTATTGACTTTAATTTCCTTAACTGTTCCATAGCTTGAAGACTTTTTACTATATTTTTTCTCTGTGAATTTTTCTCGGTCAACTACCTCTGGTGATAAGTTGGTCATTACAATGTCTAAGAAAAACACAAAGCAACATTAAAGCTTACGGTAAAATATAATTTAGAAAAAAAACAATATGCACACTCAAATGCTTCAAGGATCAAATTTTAAAGAATTCTTGGGATATAACAGTTTGATCAACCAGTAAAACCATTTAAAAAAATAAACCCAATAAGGAAAAACTTCTATGAAAAATAATTAATAAAAAATTTAAAAAGCAGTTCTAAACATACTGTATCAATAATAGATACAGCCCGATGTGTCTATTCTAGGTTTACAGTCAAATTGGTGATCTTCCACCCTTATTCCCTCAAACTACAAATGTTTCGGTAAAACTTCATCCTTCAGTAAAAATTCTAGGTACAAAAATAAGTAATTACAAATAATATTCAAGGGGATAAAAATTAAGAAAGAATTTACAGTGAAATGCATCTCAGTTATCTTACAAGCTGCAGGAACGTCAGAATTTTGGTGAGCATTGTCAAATTGTTGATTCATTCCGATTAAAAGCTTGAATGGTTTACTACTTGGTCCATGCAGGCAATCTTCAACGATTTTAATGAAAGTAAAAAAATATAATAACTGACACAGATAATCAACGTTCAGGGAACAGGAGCAGATATTAGTTAAGCACATTCAAGAGTGAAATGGTCGAAAGAGCCAGTTCAATGACTGAAAGAAGTACCTGAATTGGGGAGCAGTGGTAACTGAATACTACTTTTAGCGCTGGCTGTAAACAAAGGAATTGTGATTCAATGTGATACAAAATAATTAAATAGCTTAAAACAAAGCGAAATAAATCTGCGACACTGTACACAAGATGGCAAAAAATTTAAAAGGTGCAAAGCTATAAAATTACCTGAAATTATAAAAACATAATAAATCTGTGCAGATAGATTTTATGATGGTAAAAGCTAAAACTTAATACATAAAAAATGCATATTTTTGTAAGTACTACTCGCTAACACAAAAATTGCATTCAGCACAAATCCCGGCAAACAAATTTGTTTTATGACTTGATAACACTGCAATGTGACTAGTAGATATGATTGTTTCTGAAACGGACATTTGAACTGATTAGCAAAACAAAGTCGATATTGGGAGTGCTCTTCAGGTCTCCTTTTTCCTCGCCATTGAATGCTCAACATTTATTTTAAGCTAATACAAAAACATAAACTCTCGTAACAACTATGTACATATTAGCCATGCAGCTGGGTAATCGGTTTCACAGTCTCACCTTGTCTCGCCCGAGCCGCGTCCACTTTGTCCCGTTCATCTCTAACGTCGGAATCCTCAGTGAGAAGTCGGTCAAAGTCCTTACCCACCCAGAGAACCTGCAAGTTGTTAGTGGTGAATCCCGAAAATGAGGCGTTTACTTTTAAAAACCGTTTAAATTCAGTTTATGAATAAAAAACCAGGCACGGTCTACTATAAGAAAGAAAGTTTGATGATGAAGCCTACATTTAAAGAATATACAAAAATTGTATATGATTAAAAATTTTCATCAAGGTGGATTGGCCTATTGAGTTGGTTTTTTGTAGTTATAATTTTATTTTTACTGATATAGGAAATTCGATACTTGAGTAAAATCCCACAAACCCGACTCAACATGGACTGAGGTACTGTCGACTTCGATGAGTTTTCTCCAATTTTACTCCAAGCCTTTCAACGACAACCCGACTATGAATAAAAGGTCGCTTACGATAGGATCACTCTCAATGACTAAAAATACTATGAAGAACTTAATATCGCCTGACAATAGTCGTAACTTTGAAAAAAGGCTGCAACAGAATGGAAGCGCATCTAATGACCGTTTAAAAACAATAAACTGAGGTGTCAAGTTATCCAGAGTGTTGCGTTATCGAGATTTGAGGTTGTGGGATTTTACTGCACTGAAATAACAACCAGACCGTTACTTGTGCCATGTGTTCATAATTGTTTGTGTAGAAATAAGAACCTGTATTTTCTGAAACAGAGATTAAAGACTTTTCAAACTCCTTCTTGTTGGCGTATAGCAAACTAAATTCTTTTAGTAGTAAACTTTTTTTCTGTAACTGTAATGACAAGCAAATTAATGAACACTATTCTTAAGCCTATATTAATTACCAAAAAGGTTATTTTTATAACAGAAAACTTCATAACAGTTAAAAAATAATAGAGAACCAACACATGGAAACCACAATTCATTAGTCATAGAATCGTCAAATTACTCATCCTAAACACTTTGATGTAGACCCGGCAAATTTGTATGAAGAATGCAGATTTGAGACAAAAAATTAAACCTCAACTAAATAATTAAATGCGATGGCTAATATTTTATTTCCTGCATAATAGTTGAATGCATTATTAAAAGTATTGTGGTACAAATTATAATGATTCAAGTTAAGTGGCCGTGTTAGAAAAAGTACTATTACTAACCTACTTTAATCTTGGATTGCCTACCATTCCAGCAGTCCGGCCCCAATCTTCCACAGTCTGCAGTTGTGAAAAAGCTTTGCAACTTAATTGACTTATCTATTAATAATTTTGGGAATTGTAACTTCTAAATGACTAGAGTACAAAAAGTGACTTAATAGTGACTTTTATTGTTTTCAAAACAAGCATGACAAAGCAGCATTTGACAAAATTGAGATCGCATTAAGGGGGTGCTTTAAGTTCCATGATAACCACTGCGCAACGTAAAATATATTGGGAGGCAAAGAGCAACTGCATAGTAATTTTAAATATTATTTAATATAATACATACCATAGTTTGTAAAAAATTTTTGTCGGATTAAAAGACAATATTATTAGAGTCATGACTCATCAATCGTCAGCGCCGCACTTGCTCGTGTTAGTAGTTTCCGTTTTGTTAGATTTGACCAAATCAGTTTTATGTATGTGTACTTGTGTCCATGTAATTTAAGAGTTATTTTTTATGAAATCAACTCGGATGGATAGTTTTTAAAAAGTGACAACTGACGTTCTGACCTGAAGATGTATTCTTGGAATATGAAACAGCTGTGGTCGAGATATATCAAGACTAGAGGATCACTTGACGACAGGTATTTAAACCTTCAACTTAGCAATATTATTGTTATGGGAAAATCAAATTCATTGTGAGGGCCAGCCGGATTCTCTCTGACTATCAGATACTGAGTGCCACTTTTAGTTGAAAAGTGAGAGATATTCAGTTTGTGGCCTAGGTCCATAATATTCTAATTGTCCGGTACAGAAAATTATTAACTCTAACAATATATTTTTGCATTGTTAACAAGTATTATTTTCCGACTTTTTATTAGAAAAAATTACTGAAGAGAAAAGATCATACCTTAAGGAGATGAAAAGCCCGACTCATCAAGCCGTATTCTATCAGCAGTACAATGGTAAGATACAAGACCCAGTCCAAGGCGAGGAACAAGACATACTTTAGTATTCCGTTAGGGTTCTCATCCGAGGCAAATTCCAAATACGATTTTTCTGGAACAAAAGAAGCATGATTATAAAATATGAAAAGATTCATTGTTACAACAAGAATAAATTACAAAACAACAAATATGGCTAATAGGCTTTAGTAACAACAAACAATGATGAAATCTAAAACTAAAGAAAGATTTTGAAATAAAGGAAACAACAAAACGCATTAACATTCTGATAAACTGTAAACAATCTTGGAAACCATTAATTGACTTGCCTAGCAAGAAGCGACTTCAGTTATTTACTTTATTTGTAATTAATTTTGTAGTAGACATATGTAGAACAGTAGAGAGTCCTGCAAACCCAGACTTCAATAATCCAGAATTCTGGATAACTTGGAAAACCAGAGCAGCAAAGTGCAGTGGGTTTAAAGGCGCTATGGCATTGCTGGAGCACGATTTATTGCTGTGGGTTTTCTTTAAGCTTGTTTTTACAGATGAGGTTTAAGTTTAGTTTTTGTATTATGTAACTTATACAATAAATATTTTTCCCTAGGAATAACATAAATTATTTTTACTAAGAGAAAACCTGTGTACTCTTTTACAAACATTTTTTAATTTAATTTAATTAATAAAAGGGTACACAGGTTTTCTCTTGATAACAATAATAACCTATTGTAGCCCTAATGAATGAAGATTCTAATCAAATGAAAAAAAATTATTCATGATCCTTTTTATGTTTACTCATTTTCCAATTACTCGGAATTTTCACAAACCCGGACACTATTCAGTCCACATTAGTCCCAGTTTGCGGGACTCTACTGTAGAAAGTATTTGACCGGATAAACCAAAAGTAACTTGTTTAGAGTTCTTTGAATTAGCCTACCTCTGAGGTATTGCACAATGACATTGTAAGAGACGGCAATACCAACCTAGAGAAAAATGAGTAAATATATACTGATGTATTTGCACCTCCAAAAAAGCTAACAGTAACTTAAAAAAAAAAAACCAAAAAAACCAAAAAAACACAAAATTCACTACACTTGGAACAATCCTTCATCACTGCTGGGCAAGCATAGGGCCTAGAACAAGCAAGCTCAATTTTTTGTTTAACTAAGCTTTTCTTCCTGTTAAAATCATTGTCATTGTAAAGTTGTACAGATGCAACAAAAGCACTCTATTGTTTCATCTTCATTCTCTGATTCCTCCAACCTAAGTTCACAACTATCTTGAAGAAGCTATGAATTCCACATGAAAATATAAACAGTTCACCGTTGTTAAGCTAAAAAAAGCCATTATAGCAAACGTAGTTAATAATAATAATAAGATAACGTAGTTAATCAGAAAAAGGTGACCTGACAACTATTTTCTTCTGAAAAACTGGAACAAATGACATTGGCTCATGATGTAACGGTTAATTCAATGTGTTCTAGCATGTTGTAGGGTATGAAAGATTAAATAAAGGAGGAGCCAACCAATTCATAATATGGAAAACCATCACTTTATTTACAAATTGTCTAGAGCTCGCTCCAGTCACCGATAAGCAAGAGAAAAGAACTCTAAAAATCAGTACAAACTGTCACAGCAACTGATAGTTCCTCACCCTCCTGACACTTCTTATACATCATCAAGGCATGCCTCTGATAAGGGGTACAAGAGTTGAGAGCCTGAAGAGCAGCCAATGCGGAGACGTTCGGGTCTGTTGAGTTTGCTTCACCGGTGGACTGAGAGCGAGCCACAATAGAAGCCATGACACTGGAAGCTTTTAAAAACTATAGTCTGAACTTAGGTTAGGCATACTAAAGTCACTCTACTTTGTTGGCCATCGTCATTGTTGGAATAAATGTGAGTAAAATATAGTCAGCGGACCTCAAAAGTAATACAATACCAATTCTACGTGTCCTCTAATGTTGACGAAACACTTGACTTCTGTTGTCTTTCAGTTTTACAGAGAAGACACATAATTATTTTACATTCATGTGTTTTAGATTCTGATTTTATTTCTTGTTAGCACAATTTGTACAAGCAATGTGTTAGCAAATAGATACAATTTGTAAAACTTAAGCTCGAAAATTAAATTACATTTTAAAGACCAAGTAAAACCAAATGACCCCATAAAATCTGATTTCATCTGTAAGCACAATTGTCTCTAGTTGTTCAGAATTAATACATTTTCGCAATTTCTTTTATTGTTATTGTTACAAAATTGTTATTTTTTCCGATCTCTCGTTTTCTTATGATATTGTCCATGTTATGCTTAGTTTATAAGATTGTAATTATTGTTATCGTAAATCTGTAAACTGGAGAAATTTTTGTATTGTTTTTCAATTGTAGCCAAGTAAAATAATATAATGTAATTTGTACTACTGGAAGTAAATAAATAAATAAGGTGGATGACATCATTAGAAACACTTTCATTAGGGATAGATGGATATGATTTTTGAGTTTGGGACAGGGCAAGAATCTTTATCCTGTTCATATTCGGGCAGAGATCGGGACGAGATTGCTCTTCTTGCAGCTACCGGGTTAATGTTCGTTTAGCCTCTTATCAGAGTGATGTATAAGACAAATTAATGTTTATTAATGAAGAAAATTCATTGTAAAGTCTTCAACATTGAAAAGTACAAACTAATAAGTTAAAATGCCCGTCTTTTTGTTGAAAAGATTTATCCGATTTTGATATTTGTAATATGCAAAGAGATCAGGGGAAAATAAAATTTTTCTTGTAACTAACAAAATTTAAATACAAATCATTAAACAATATTATAAATGAAACATTTTTTAACATGTATAATCAATTACACACAATATCCGAGAAGACAAAAGAACTTGTTTAATTTCATTGAATGAAATCGCAGATTCTTCAATGAATGAGAGGGAAAACCAAAGCTTCGACAGGGACAGATGACAGCACACAAATGAAGAATGAAGTATGCACAGAAGTAAAGAGTTGGGTTTTGAGGAAAACGCACTGGGCTCCCATTTTTAGGAAAAGAGATAAGAATACAGCTAACTCACCTTGTAAATAGTTGGATGAGTTGACAGCACACAACACTGACAAAGCACACTGATAAGTGACTCTTTCATATGAAGAAGGGTTCTCCTGTAAGCCAAAATATCATGGTGTTTTTGTGTTTTGTATGCTGTCAACTAATTCAACTTTTAACAAGATGAGTTAGGTATTGGTGTGTTGCTATCTCTTTCCCTAAAAATGCCTGAGCTTTTCACTCAAAATCCTAACTTTACAGTTCATAGAATTCTGTGCATTCTTCATTGTCCTTAGTTGTGCTGTCATCTTTCCCTGTCTAAAATAAAAAAAAAATTATAATGACATTTTTACAAAAAATTAAACTTAGTTTAAAAAGTGCCACTTATCCAAGTGTACCTACCAGTGCACATGGCCTCCTTCAGTGCCTTGTTGTCGCACTGACTGCAGGCGCTGTCCTCCGACAGAATGTAGGCGAAGTTCATCGTAGCGCTGCCGAATGCATAGTTGGGGTCGAGACTGAGCAGAAGGTCAAGAGGCACAATCCACGAGGATGACACGACCGTGCCTTCCGAGTCAGATAGGCGCAGCAAGAAATGCATCACCATTGGCGCGATCGTGCCTGCGCAAAAAGTCAAGAATGAGACAACTAATCTTTCAAAAAATTGCAACGGATTATGTTGAAAGAGGATGTAAATTATGGTTATGTATCTCTTCATTAATGTTCGATATTTGTTAGTCAAAGTGTAATATTCATTAGGATGTACATTTTAACTTTTAACTCAAATCAAACATTTAGATTAGACTACAGGTCTACCTATTTGTTAATTTTAATTACCAGTACATACCTCAACTTCATTTTTTTAATATTAGCAAAAGTCAATAGGCTATTAAGCTTAAGAGCTCAAACCGTGTTTATAAACTAAGCATTGCTGATGTGTTTCCAATAAGAGGTAATAAAAATAGTGTATTATATTTTTAACATACTGGATGTTATAACTATTTTGAGTTATTAATAAAAAGTACATTGTAAACTTAACCATAGTGTATACTATTTACAAAAAAATGAAATATTAGATTTTTTAAGGTGTTACTAAAATTTTCCTGGTTTTCGTGCATTCTTGAGATTTTTTCTTTGATCAATCTCAAGGCTAACACCCACATCCTTTTTAGATTACTTGCGATAAAATTTGTTTTAAAATTGTTCTTCCTCAATTTTAGATGCACTAAACATAGTTTTTATTTTCATTCTTTGAATCTCTTAAGTACTCGCATCCTTTTCTTGTAACACATCTACTAGCGCGGTGACCCGTTGTTTTTATCAGTACAATAGAACCCCGCTACTCCGACCTCGTATGGTCTGACTCCTCGCTTGGTCCGACCGAGTTGTAGGCATCATAGGCTTCTGATAGACCTTGGCTGGGTTTCTCCTCTCCCAGTCTAACCATGATACCCGGAAATGATTTTTGTTTTCATTTCCGATGAATCACTCCGTTCAAGTTGGTGCCTGTTGATGACGAATTATAGGTTTTCAGTGCATATTTCGGACAGTGGAGCAATGAAGTTTTGGCGTGGTTGGGATAACATTGTGTTAAATTTAATCACTACAATATACATATTTATCACAGTTTGTGAAAAGTTCGGTTCAGTTAACGTTTGATTCAGGACATACTCAAATGCTAAAAACCGGTATCACTTATAAAAACAGAACACTCGGCAATTATCTTTAGCCGAGAAATTAATTGTAGCCTACACTCGGGAGGTTAGACGAGGCATATTGCAGTAAAGGTGAGATTGTCGTCTGATATGCAGAAGAGCATTACAGTCTTTTTTTCAGCCGGTGCAAGACCGATAAAAAGTTCACTCATGATCTTGGGATTTTAATGGTCGATTTAAATGTTTACATTTGTTAAGATTTTTAACAATTGTGTTTAGATTTTAAGTCCATGGGCATAGAGTGTGATTATGGTTTTTTAAATAATTTATATTTATATATACATAGTAAAAAAGTGAAGTAGCCTACTTCTGAGCTACAGGATGCATCTTTAGGCCATTTTACGTGCTTTATAACCTTACAACTTGCTCTAAAATGTAAACTGTCTGCTCTGTATTCAGTACAGAATATTTTGTAAGTACAATGTTGTTACTAATAACGTATTTAGTTCTAAAACTTTCAAAAAGAAAAACAGTTTTAAAATATGAGAAAAAAAATATTTTCTCATTTTAGTCGTTGCTATAACTATAATCATAATAATCATATCTTTACTGCACAAAACATATACAGTATGTACAAAGTACAAAATACAGGTGAATGGTAAAATTTATTCTAAGTCTACTTAAGTAAAAAATGAAATCCCTCACATATAAAAAAAATAAAATTACAATAGTTCTTTTACACCAGTGTCTCCACGCAAAAACACTTCTGGTACACTCTGTCTATGTGTTTCAGACAAATTGGTAATTTATATTATACATGGATTTAGTGGTTTTAACACGTTGGCTACCGACGGTCGGAAATTCGGGTCGCCGGGAGTTCCCAGCAGACCGATCCTAGTACTCGAAACTCTCACCACAGACTGAGTCATTGTGACAAACACTAACCCACAGACCAAAAATTTTGTTTTTGCTATTTTTAGATTATTTGATGTGTAACATATATATTTGCTCATAAAAGTTGGGGAAAATATTTATTTCAGTACTCTTTTAGCATTTTTATTGCGTCACATATGTGTGACGTTGGTCTATAGTAATATTTTGTATTATGTTTGTTTGCTATAGACCGACTGTCTCACATATGTGTCATGAGTTGGATGACTGGGAAATAAATGAAAAATGGTTTTACTACACTAAAAAATACTAAAATATACAGGACAATATGTCATGCAATAAAAAACGCCATCTGGAATGTGTAGTAAACAAACACTAATGACATCATATGAGCAGACAAGATGGTCAACTTTGAAAATCTGTAAAAAATAAAAATTGAGGTCGTACCCAGAGACCAAGCGACACACATTTGTGTCACACATTCCTATAGACCGATAAACAGGTTTTAGATCGATTCAGTGGACCAAATGGGCGTGGTAAGTCATTTAACTCAACAGTGACTGCGTCCCATATGTGTGTCGTCGGTACACTGGATTTGACCTGAGCGTCCCATATATGTGTCGTCGGTACACTGGAACCACCTTGAGCAACACATATGTGTGACGCTGGTCTATATTTAAGGTTTTCTTTTAACATTACGTCACATATGTGTGACGTTCGGTAGCCAACGTGATATTCCATTACAACTGGAAATATAGGAAGATGATGAAATACTAGTACTCAGGCGGGGAAATCCTTTTTTTTAAGAAATTAATTTGGACAATAGATTATTTATGAATCTGTTACATTATTTTTATACAAGTTTTGCGTTTATCAATCATTTCAAAATTTTAAAATTTGAGCTACAAACTCTTATAAAGTCAATACTTAGAGCGCAATACCATCACTGCCAATGAATAGAGTGGGAATAGAGCTATGTGTAAAAGCTAGTGGCAAGTGGTAAACTTGCCTTGAAGCAATAAATCTTAAATGGTCTCGAGCATTCGCTGTCGTCTTGATCGGCGGTCGCAAGCATCTTCGATCGCGTTCGCGAGCTTCCTCCGTCGGCGCATGGGTGCTTCTTGATCGGTGGTTGCGAGCGTCCTTGATCAGTGGATACGCGTCAATAAAAAATCCCGGATCAGTCAAGAAATTCTTTATGTTTTCCCGGATTTTTCCTGGTTATTTTTAATTCCTGGATTCATTTCGGTTTTCCGGATTTCCCAGTAGGTATACAAGTAATTTTATGTAAAAAGATGCAAGGAAGAGATGCAGATTGTACATGTTGCAGATGGAAGAGATGTTGTCTCCGATGGTACATAACCGCACCAGGCAAATCGGACTTGCAAGAAATCGTTTTGGCGGGGGCATGAGTATTTATAAATATAACATAATATACAACGTAATGCTATGGTATATCAACAATATATAGATCTGATAAATAGGGGAAAATTAAAATATGGAGGATAACAATAAGATAAACCCACCAGTGAATAATGATATAATTGTGAAGATAGAACCGGCAGTGGCGGGGAGCTTGCCGATGAAACTGAAGACGTATGCTACGCCCGAGGCACTCACTCCATACAACACCAGAATCAGCAGAAGAACTCCTGGAAATCAACATTAAATTCTTTAACATTTTAAGAATTTTGAGGGAGTTAAAATTTGTGAAATATACATATTCGTAAGGTGGGGTAGCATTTTTCAAGTGAAGCCAGCCATGATAGTCTACTGGTTTACTCATAGTTACCTGAATGGCACAACTATTTATTATGTTTTGAATACAAGAATTTGTATTTGTTACACACTGATAATTGAGAATAGATAATAGATGTCAGTTTTCGGTTTATCGTTTATTATTATTATTATTATTTTTTTACTTCGATAAAACGTAAATGTAATCAAATACTAAGGAAAGAATGTTCGCCAGAAATCTCGTCTCACATTTCTCGTAATGTACGAGAAGGAAAATCTCGTCTCAAAATTTTATGAGAATTAAAAATTCCATCTCGTCTTGAACTAAAAATTCCAATCTCGTCAATCCCTAGTAACTACTGAAACAATTTTCATGATTAATGTATTGAGGCTCGATTGCCAATCACAGACGAAATTAAGGTCATTACAAGCAATTCTGTCGCAACTATGGCTGCTTTTATGACCACCAATGACCACCGATATTAAGGGTCTGGGGTCCCCAAATTTTTCAGGCCGAGTCGGGTCAAAAAACATTTTATACGGGTAACAATGGATGTGTTTATTAGGCCTACTGTTTTTGAGTTTTACATTAAATTTGTTTAACAAAACCGTTTTTATTAAATAATAAGCCTATCTCTTCAGAAAATGTTTCACAATGTCTTTAATTTAAGAAGTTTTTTTCTTCTTTTTACATCTGTGGTAAAGACACTTAGTAATTCATAAGTTTATTCTAAGGGGGTAGGGTATAAAAAATAGAATAGGCCTTAGTTACATTTGATCCAAATAAACTTTTATTTTCTTCTTGCAACTAAACCAGTCTTGAATTCTTAAGTAGTAAAAATAAATTCATAAATACCATTTTCTTTATACTATTTAACATTACAGGCTGCAATTTTGCTTCTGTTAAATGTAAACCCGGTGATACCAATTAACGATTTTAGTCCCGGCCCGATTTTGGCCCGAGCCTGAAGGTCAGAATTAATTATTGGCCTGGCCCGACCCGACCCGGAAAATGCTGACCCGCAGACCCCTAACCGATATTTATACCATGACTATTATACAATGTTCTATCTGTATTTTCGGCTGTTCACTGCAGCTTTATCGCTTATCAGCAGTCTGATTGTGATAGAGACCCGATATTACACATCTGATTGAAAAAATGCTGGCTTTGGAGCACTTGACATGCACAAAACTCAACAATATACTGAAGTCCACATTGATTTTATGGGTTTTTTGTAATTCTAAGAAAAAGCATTCAACCCAACCAAAACTGAACTCTAAAACCCACCATAGTCCTTCGATTCGGTGAACAGCTCGGTTGCATCCATTAAATAGAACACGCAGAACATGCCCACGCAGGAGGCAAGGTAGATCGCGTAGTCGACACAGAAGCATGCAGCCCAGTAGGTGAGCGGCGTCACTCCCGTCATGAGCTGCAATTGCTTAGCGTTGCTGGTGCGCTCGACATGCGGAAAACTGATGAAGTCCATCAGGAAGCTCTTGACACCCATTGGCACGAGGATGAGCCACATGAATGCGGACATCCAGAGTGAGACATCGTTCAACTGGCTGCACGCACCCTGCAAGCGGTGATTGTGGTTAGAGATGAAATTGAATGTAAGTTCCTCTTAACAACAATTTTAACACTTTTAACCAACCTCCCTTTTAACTGGACTACTTCTTCTCCATCTTTCAAATTTTTTTTACATCATTTTACAGTCATTTTATTGAACAATCAAAGTGAATTAAGTGAACACCACCGGAAGAAAATGCCTGTCTGTTGACCCAACCCTCTATACACTAAATCACAACTTGAAATTCTTTTTAGTTACACCTAGGTCTTGGATCTCATCGATGTCAGATTAGGCCTACAAACGTTCCTTCGTTCTCATTTATACACTAAAAATTTTAGTGTGACTGTTTAATACCGATTTTTGCAAAATTTATTGTGTAATGATGACTCCATAGCAAATAACACGGTGGCTGCATAAAGGGCAGACTAGCTCTTATGGGATCCAATACACTTAATTACATTAATCATTTTGGGTTGTTACATTAGCAAGAGGTTGGTGATTTTAACTGTCATTCTTGGTAGACCAAAAAATGCAGTTCATGCAGATAATTTGTAATTCTCCTGTAGAGACAGTAGATGCACTCTTATTCGGCCACTTCGGGACCGCACAGCCACTTAATAATTTAACTGGCCAAATCGTTTTCAAACCAACATGCCTCTAAATACAGCTTTTTACAAACTAAATGTGATAATGAGTTGAAAAATTACAATAAAAGGTAAATGTACATATATAGCAGTGTGTCTATGATGTGACGATTACTTCCACAGAACTGCACTTAATAAATAAACAGGCTTTGCCATCATCAATTTTGGTGAAACACAACCGGTTAAAATGAAACTTTGTTAAAATTGCTAGTTAAAAAAGTGGCTTTATTGAAAGGGTAGTCAGGTAAAAGCGGGGGCATATTAAATGTGGTCAAGTGAGAGAAAAATTGTGATCAGGTTACAGAAAAAAATTAAAACCCCCAAAGGGCTGTCAAATCAGGGGGCAAACGGTAATGTCGACATCATTAAAAAGCTTGACATGAAAGACTTGATAGGTGACTTATTGATGACAATGCAGTAATCATTAGATTACAAAATAAATCAGTCTTTATCAAGTCTTAAGGACTAGAGGGGAGCATTTTCAGGAATTCTATTGAATTCAGTGTGCACTCACGACAAAGTTCTTGATGTCCAGTGGGTGGTTAATGGTGGTGATGGAGTGGTTCGCCAGGCCCTTGCCAGAACGCAGCAGTGTGTTGGACACGGCGTTGAGAGAGATTGGGGACGAGTGGAATGCTAGTCCGTTGTAGAGTGCGGTGGCCAAACCACTGGTCGCATTGAAGTCTGCCGCAATGATCACCTTTGTCTTGTACCGTGCAACGTTCTTCTCCCCCTGGGCCAGCAGAGCTGCCAACCAGGTTACCAAAGATATTAGTGATGTGTCAGTTTTGTGACGGACACGATCATAATAATACAGTACAGTCCAAAAATTCACCTTTTTCAGACATATTTTGCCAAAACATCAATTTATTCTTGACTTAAAACAATGAAAATTTTGGTTGTCTCTATTACATGTATACAGTAATTAGAAGTGATGCCTTCACTATTGCGACCGCTTTTCTATTGTTAAATTGTCGTCGTCAATCCTTTTTACTATGATCCAATGGTATTTTACGCTACCTTACGCAACTCCATTGCTAACCAACATTGTAAGCAGTCCCATCAAGATAGAGTGCGAGATCATGAGATCAAATGCCCTCTTTGAGTACATTGGAAGTAAATAAGTCACTATCATGCATTAATTATGAACTCCGTCAATTCCAAAAATTTGCTAAACCAAACAAAGCCTGGTCCCAATTAGTTCGGATTACCGGGACTCAACTGTATGGGGACTCAAGGTTGCTATCTACAATCGGGATGAGCCCTGGTGTTTATACAAGCACTAAATTGCTAGACATGCTATATTGTTCCGGCCAGCAAGGGTTATATTATCTGACAGTAATAATCTTCTTCCCAGTAATTTTTTTTTTTTTAACTGATTGTCATACAAAAAACATACTAGAACTGATCCTTCTGGCACTCCTCTGCATACTGGCAATGGTTTGAAGTTGCAGATAACCAATTCTGTTCTGATCGTGTCTGAATATGAACAGGAATTAAAAATTCCCGTCAAGAACCTAAAAAGTATTCCTGTCCATTACTAAAATTAATGTAGAAATTGCATTAAATAGGGCTCAGCCCAATTGTAGATGGTAACACTCCAGAGCCACATTCAAGCATGTACATGTATATGTCTGTGTAAAGTGGAATAATTATTGTATATATTATGAAATTATGTTGACTCCATTCTTGTATACAGTATATATATATATATATATATATATATATATATGAATATATTATTCTTATATATATATATGAATAATATATATGATATATATATATATGATATAAATATGATATATATATATATTATATATGAATAAAGAAATTTTGAATCTTGAATCTTAACCTTGAGTTGTATCATGGTTAGGAGCTAAAAATTAAACTTAAAAATCGACTAATCCAAACCTAAAACAAACCAATATAAATTTTGCAACAGACCCACCACTATTTCATAGTGTGATGAAAAATTAAAAACTCTAAGACTCAAATACTTGCACACCCTACTTAAAACGCAGTTGGAAGGAGGGCTTATGGGGGTCATGACACTTACATCTGATAATGTCCCACTCGACGGATATGGCTGTGCCCTCCTGCGCGTTGACCAGACTCTTGTATGTGTCCTGGTATTGCCATGGGCCGCTGACGTAAGCGTCCGTCTGGCCGTAGAGGCTCAGCTTCATAGTGAGCGGAGGGTCGCGGTTGGTGTTCATCACGTCCAAGACACCGTTCCTTACCGTGAGCCACATCATGAGTAGCGGCAGCACAAACTGTGACCAAACACATCTAAAGGTTAGGTTAAATGACTAAACACTTTTTCCCTGAAGATTGTTAGAAATAAAAAGTTAGAAATAAAAAGCAAAAGTAGATGATTATGGTTGTGGTTCACAGTGTAGTTGTTTATAATTAAAACCAGGTTCTAAATGCGTTGAGAAGGCGTAATATGCATGAAAACATCATTATAGTAGACTCCCTCTTAACCGGCCACTTCGGGACCAGAATAATGAATTGGCCGGTTAAACCGTTGTTCATTTAAGAACGCCAACCCACAATTTTATATAGCCTAAATATAATTATTACTTGAAAAAACGACCTTAAATACATTACGGTATATGATTTATAGCTAACATCCGACACCCATGAAATCCACAATAAACCTTCACTATTATAATAATAATTCGTTTCTTTATTGTGGTCTACTCAATAGTAGGTCCAAACACATTTACTTCCAGTGGCATTCACTTCCGTCCAGGACGTTACATTTTGAGACGTCAATATGAAATAAAGTTGAATTGAACGTTATATTAGATAAGAAAACTACGTTTCCGGCGAAACGCGGCCGGTTAAAGCGATGTTTAGATAAAAAATGGCCGGTTAAAAAGATGTTATTTTGTGTCAGGGTAGGCCGGTTAAAGCGGAGACCGGTTAAAAGGTGGCCGGTTAAGAGGGAGTCTACTGTATATGATGTTAATAGGATATTGGAAAGTGTTGATAAAATCTACACTCAATAGGAGTAGAGCCGCACAACTGTAATATAAACACACAGTTGCTTTGGATAAGCCTTATATTTCCTAATACAGTACACACTTGTTCATCCTATTCATACAAAATAACCTTCATCCAAACAAATAATCTGGATATTTTAACTTAAATATTTTTCATTTAGCCCCTTTTTATTTGGTGACCTTTATGCCCGCAGTACAGGAATGTATCAAATTTTACATCACCAGGTACTTTTTCGTGATCTGCGTCCCTCAAATTGATTGAAGAAGCAGTGCAAATATTCACATGGGAAGAGGAAAAGGAACAGGTGGTGGAATTGTAACATTAAGCCTCTTTTATATACAGTACTCTACTGTTTGTCTAGATTTTGAACAGTAATGTACTGTAACATAGAATATTTTAGAAATTTACATTGTAAAGGATTTGACACTTATTTCCTGTGATTGTTCACTATTATAAGTAGGTGGTAATGAGAGGATGAGATAATACAGTGTAAGTTCTCTTAGACAACCTCGAATCAACTGTCCATAGGATTAACCGACTGTTCTCCAGCAATATTCAATTTTTCCTTTATTTTGTAATTTAGAATATACTACAATGTCATAGAAGAAATCTGTTTTATAGCTTTTGTGAATAAATTAATAAAATAAAATAAAATCTACAAACTTCCACTGTGCAAGCCGATGTTGCGATAATGATCTAATGATGAATTTCATGTTTCAACATATAGATCGTGCGAATCCGTTGCAAGCCAAATTTAGTCAGTTACTCTCAATATTTTGTGCAGGCATTGTTTACTGCAGTAACTGTGTATGCTAAATTTGTTATTTAACAGTTTTTTTTTATAACATAGCTATGGGCTTAATTTATTAACTAATTCATTGCGCTAGGAAAAATTGATTACGTTGAAGTAATTTTAAACAATTTTCACTTTTTTCAGTGATTTAAACACATATAACTAAAAATCTTATGTTAAAAATATATACATTTGAAGAAGAATGAAATAAAATTTTAATTGTTTTAATTGTTAGAGGAGGTGGAAAAATACTCGTCAAGGGAGTAAAACTCTTTCTCCGTTAAAAAGCATTTAAAATTTTTTTGAATCTACATATATTTTTTTCATTTTTTATGACTGATGGCAAGTGTTTAAAAAATTTTAGTCCTATGTATGAGGGTTTTTTCTCAAAAAATGTTAATGTAAATGTTTGTGTTTAGTTTTGGTTATGAATTTTTGGTGCCTGGTGTTAAATGGGTGGCTATCAATTTCAGGGATTTCTAGAAGATTTTTGGCAAAATCAAAAGTTGGCCTGCGGACCCCTAGATCTGTTACTGTACCGTACACAAAAAAAATTATTCTAAAACAAACATTTCACTATTTTTTATTATTTTTAGTCAAATCCTTTTGATGGACGTTTCCCATACACATCCCAACACTGTCCCTTCCTTAATTGTCACTCAATCCTATTTCTTTTACTTGCATGTATTGATTAATTTAATCCCTAAATTCTCACCTTCTTTTGAAATATCACTTCAATGTACTAATATTTTTTCATATTTCCTATTATATTACCTTATTAAAAAATTAGTACTTGGTAACAGTACCGAGAACCGATCCTTTAAAAGAACCGGTGCCGGTAACGACTTTTAAATTTTGGTACCGACACATCACTAAATATATATATATATATATATATATATATATATATATATATATATATATATTATTAAAGTTAAAAGAATAAACCTCAGTACCCTTAAGAAAATCATTTTATTACCACTCTGGTTTTAAAATATATATATATATATATATGGTTTTGGTTATATATATCTTTCCTTAAATGTATAAACTACAGGTATCATGAATTCTTTTGTCAAAATATTAAAAAAGTAAAGCGAAACACACCGTTGAATATTTTAAAGTAAACTTACAAATACAATGGATACAACTGGTCTCCGAATGGTGAACAGCATTCTCTTGTGGACCAGACTTGTGAACTGCTGCCATATCAGAGGTAGCCCCTTGCGCCTCTTGTAAGTCAGAGCTGAAACCAAGCACGGAGAAACTAAATCCACATATGGATAATTCATGATTAGATAAACAAGAAAAGAACTTCAGGGGGTATTTTCTCCGAAGCAAGAAAAGAGATAATACGGCCAAACTGCTTGGTTTATAACTATGGGTCTCATGATGAGTATGGTTATTCCATTGTTAAAAGTGAAATTTTTTTGTAAGGTAAGGAACTTGCGAGGTGTGACTTGCTAACTCACCTTCACCATAAGACAGTAAAAACTCTTATAAATAAATAATATTTAAATTATCTGTGTAGCCTTTTTTTTAACAAAGTACCAGGGGGACCGAGCTTATGCTCCGTAAAATTATTACTTTCATTTCTCACACAAAGCTTGTTCGATACGCTCACTCGCCCTTTTCCTTTTTAAGACGAGTTCGTTCGCTTCGCTCACTCGCCAGACCGAAGCGTGATGCACTTTGGTAAAATTTTCGTGGGATGTAACACATTAGTTTATATCCACAGTTATCAGCTGGTTTTTTTTTCAATTAAAAAATCTCTATAAGGATAACATGGGAACTTTGAAGGAATCTAGTACGAAAACCGGATTTTCCCCAGCCATGGGACCAACTCCAATCGATTCCTGATGGTCAAAACCCCCGTATTCAACCAAAATATAAAAAATCCTTGGAGAGAAAAAAATTTTGTCCGTGCAAACATTGCTTGTTTTAGAGTACAAGATAATATGGCCAAAAATTTGTTATGTTTGTGTGTTATTTATCCAAATTATGTTTTGAAATTTCTTTTTAAAATACTTTTGTCATGCTCTCTCTTCCTATGAAAAAACAAAGCATTTTCCATGAAAATCTAAACCTTACAGTTAGGTTCTTGAGCCCTCAGTTCAAAATTCATCTTTCTTCATTCTCAGAATAGTTTAATCACTTTGGCAAAAAATAGTTACATGTATACATAAAAATAACAAATAAAGAATTTAGGCCTAATAATTTATATTTAACAGTTCCATTTTCATAATAATATGTAATTAAGAACCAGTCACAGAAAAAAAAACCAATATATAAAAAATAAATAGGCAAAACATTTCTTGGGGTTACACATTTCATTGGTTTAATGAACAACTTCATTCTTTAGTGCTAATATTTATTCCAATTTTGATTTGTTTCAGTATTTTTTTGTCTTTGTTATTTGGGTAGGCTTTATGCTTTGTAAAAGCCTATAGTTTTGTTTTCTTTACAATGTTACCAATTGTTTTAATGTATATTTATAATTTACATAATTTTTATTTTCATTCTCTGTATCACACACTTCTTATACATATATTTTTGGTGATATTTTATAAATTTTATACTGCAAGTATCAAAACTAAATATATTAAATCTTCAAAAAAGAAAAATACCCCCGTCGCAGCAGACCTGCATACTCAGCGAATTTCCAAAGAATATTGAGATTTAGTATTTTCCCCATAAACAGTATAGGAATGGGTATGTAGGTTTGCTGCCATGGAATGTTGTTAGAAAATGTTAGTTTTGTTAGGAAATGTAATGGTAAGGTAAATATCAAATTTTATCAATATTCGGCACTTTTTAATTTTCCCCATAAACCCCATGGGGGTGAGTATGTAGGTTTGCCGCCATATGGGTGTTGTTAATATCATTTAACCCTACCTAGTGAATGTACATGCCAAATTTTATCAAGTTATTCCAATAAAGAAGCGTGATATAGGGTTTTGTTGATTTCCCATAAGATTAACATGGGAAACCTATTTTTGACTTTTCTCCGTAACCTGTTAAGCGAGGTTAAAAATTCAAAATACTAAATTGTTTGTTTTTTAAGCTCTTTTAGATGGTTTTAGTTAAAATTGTTGAATTTTGAAAATTAAGGTCCAAAAATGCCAAAAACCCATTTTTTACCCCTTTGAAACCCCATAAAACCCCGTTCCCATAACCCGATCATGCTGGTTTGCGAACTCATGAAAATAGACCTGGTCTTACACCTCCATACCAAATTTTATCAAAATCGGAGGTTCCTGTCAAAAGTTATCGAGACCACGGACACATATATATATATATATATATATATATATATAGAGAGATATATACATGTATATGAAATTGAACTGTTTTTGGCTTCTGGGGACCTCAAAACGAAAAAGTATTATGGTCCCGGACCTAGGTTTCACCATGACTACTACCGTAATAACGTATTCCCTATAGGGAAATTCGCTAATAGAAAAAAAATGTTAGTTATAGCTAAGGGGCCACCCATAAATTACGTCATCTGAAAATAGGGGCGGGGGGTCGAGATTGAAAATGACGGTAGGGTGATGTGAAAGGGGGGGGGGGTCGTTGTTGATATGACGTAATTTAAAAAATTATGTTTTATATGAAATTTTCACAGTAAATCAATTGATGATAAACTCGTACACAATTCAACTATTATAAATTAATTATATAAGAAAACATGTTAGACTATTTTTAGGCCTTGTTTTATAGTTTATTTTAATCCGATGAGGGGGTTATTAAAATACATCATATTTTTCAACAACTTCCGATGCTATGGATCCTATGTATTTGTAACTTGGTACTACAGTGGTTTATAAATAAAAATATCCGGTTTGAATTATTATTTTTACAAACTACCGCCAAAATAAGGTCGAAAAGTTAATTGATAGTCTTAATAAATCAATAAAGAATAGAACTTAATTAGCTTTGATGAAAAAAAGCATTATTTTTACTTAAAACGGAGGCTTGTTAAAAATGACGTCATTTTTCTGAGAGGGGGGGGGGGGTCAGACAAATTATGATGGTAGGATGATTTTAGGGGGGAGGGGTCCAAAAATGGCCAAAAAGCGATGACGTAATTTATGGACGGCCCCTAAGCAATATGTACTATTCAAGACTTTAAAGTTATAACACTTTCTCAATTAATTAAAATTAATTTGCTTTTATACAACCCTTAGATAAAAGTCTAAACAAATATTTCCCGATAGCTGCAATAAAAATTCACACCCCGTCCAGTAACATAAAAGCATTCCCATCCACCCCTAAAATTCATTGAAAAATTTGTATTATATGAGTAACTTCTGTGATTTTTGTATGATCAAAATATGCCTATAAAAATTAGAGATTTACCTTCATGGCTGGTGTTTCGCACCATTGTGTTTTCTTTGGAATTGCCACTGTTTTTGTCATATTCCAACTTTTCCTCCTTACATAGCTGCCCCACCCTAAAATAACAAGAAAATAAGTTAATTTTAAAGAATAAAGAAGACATAGTTTGAATTATGTTTTAAAAAACTTTCATCAGTACTTAAAATTGTTTTGTTACATTTTAACTGCCAAATAAGCTTATTTATTTTTCTTAATAATAAAGTAATTTATACAGGCAAGTAGTAAAGTGCAAAATATAAATGCAAAGAACAATCAATTCATGTTTTGAGTTAGTTGAGTAATAAATCTGACATACTATGTAATATTTATAGAGCTAAATCTCTAAATTTGTAAAAAAAAATTGTTGAAAGAATCATATTTTTCATACATTTCATTTTATGATTTAAGAGAATAGCTTTATCTCTGCAGCTTCCCTAATTTTCCCTTGCCAAATTCCCAATTTCTGATTTTCTCTGGCTAAATAAACCATGCATTATTTTGGCAAAGCATGTATCATGAGTAAACCACAATGGGAACTCTAAATTTGAATCAACATGACATCTAATCAAATACATACTTGAGGAACACTTCCTCCATGGTGGTACAAGATATGCCCATTCCTTCGATTCCCAGTTCAATTTTCTTGGCTTCCAGGGCAGCGAACATCGCAGGCAGATTGGGAGCGTATTCTTGAGGTACAGAGTAGGTCACCTGTAAAAAGCATTTTATTATGTGTTTATAAATCATAAAAATGCTTGAACTATATATATATATATATATATATATATTTTCATTAAATGTTTTTAGAACTACAGTACGGTACATGTTCAGTTATTTGGCTTGGTCTTATAGTCTCAGTTAACTGGCCTGGTTGTCAATAGGGATGGACAAGATTGGATTTTTAGTTGGAGAAGTGAAGGGATTTTTTAATCCTGATAAAATTTCAAGACGAGATCAAGACGGGATTTCCCTTCTCGTACATAACAAGAAATGTGCGTTCGGAATTTTAATCTGATTTTGTAATATTGTTAAATCCTGATTTATAACAGATAATTTATGACAATTTTTAATTATAAAAGGTAAGACTGATTTCCAACTTTTATTTAGAAATATCTTTAAAATACATCAGTATAAAATACAAATATGAAATATGTATGTACCTTATAACAAATAACTCTTAAACATAGGCTAAGATACGAAGATAAGAGTTAGGATTCAACATTAAAATTGCAAAATTTACCAGACTGAAATACCAGTCTTATTAGTAAGTATTAAATTACAATTTCAGTCTTGTCTTTTTGGAGTGTCTTTTTTATGCTATATTCAGTTAAATATGTCTCAAACTAGTCAGGCTTAACAATACTTCTCAAAAATACGATGTCAAATCCAAAATGATAGTAAATGACTGTCATAATCTTAACTAAAAACATAGACAAAAATGATCAATAAAAACTAAAAAAAAAACTTTTAAATACGTAAAAATAATTTGGGATGTAAATGTACTACGAATAGGGAAAATAAAACACTTCACTTTGCTTCAAAATCATGTAGGTTTTTCAGGATTAAATCGCTAGTAAAATAGGCCTAGCAATTCGTAGATTACTTATAGGGCTACCGTTTTTTAACATTATTCCCAAAATGTTTCCTGTCTTGAAAAATCTTGAAAAAAAAAACTCTCAACTCGTTTAACAAGATTTAAAATTTCTTGAAAAATTCAAGAAATTTCGAGACTTGTCCACCCTCAGTTGTTGGCAACAACCGGAAAGGACAGTTGTTATAAATCAATGATTTTTTTTTACTATCCATCTTCAATTATTGTTATTCGTCACAACCACACTAGCATTTTTGCTGTGTGGTCTATAATTTGTGTAGTGCTCAATTGAAACTAAACAGATGTTGCACCATGAACAAGAACTATGAACTATATTATTATTATTGACCTTTGGTTAAATCTTGACCGCTGGGAGCCCAGCTGACATCAAAGCTAACCAGTTTTTATGGTTAATGTACAAGGATTTTTTATATTAATAACTCTGTCAAATTATAACCAGCTATCGCCATCTAATTTTTGGTGGCACAGTACAGTAAGAAAAAGAACGGTGTTTTTAATTGTTTACGCTTGAATGAAGAGATAAGGGGTTGTTAAGATAAGGAACATCTTGATGATATTTGATACTTTATATTGGGGAATATGCATAAAGATTGCATTAGAATTAGGAGAGAAGGAAAAAGTAATGTAGGTACTATACTGGGTCTCAATAATAATAATGATTTCCAAATATGGTGTTTCCCGGACAAATAATGTTTAGGGATGGACGGGAATGGATTTTTAGTTTGGGACGGGACGGGACGGGAATTTTTATTTCCCGTCCAATTTCGGGACGGGATCGGGACGGGATTGCTCTTCCCGATGCTATCGGGAAATATTTGTTTTGACTTCTATCTGAATGTTGTATAAAGACAAATTAATGTTAAATATCAACTGGTTCTGTTTCCAAATTGTTCCACTTGTTTTTGTATAAGTTACAATGAACCTCCTTTTGTGGAAAAGATTTAAAATATCTAATTTTCATATTTGCTTAATTTTCATATACAATGAGATAAGGATAAAGTATATATTTTCTTGTAACCAAAAAAATTTAATCAAATCACTAAACAATAAACATATAAAAAAAAGTCCATCAAAAGTTTTATAAAAGTTTTGTTGAATGAAATTAAACATTTTCTATAAAGAATGAAAAAAAATATGTACATAAAAATATAGATTAAAACAATTTGAAAAATTGTAAAGAAAACAAAACTACATAAAATAGGCCTAAGGCCTGCTCAGTTAAAAAAACAAAAACAACAATAAACAACAAATTGAAATTATAAAAAATATTCACATTAAGGAATGAAGTTGTTCAACAAACCAACACCATTTATAACCCCAAGAAATGTTTATTTTTTCATTTTCTATACTTAATGATTTAACTGAAACAGGTTCTTACTTAGAGATTATCATAAAAATTGAACTTTGAAAATATACACTATTAGACCTAATTATTTTTATTTATATTTATCTGTATTCATTTAGCTATTTTTGCTATTTAAAAAAGGAGTGTATGATGAAAAAATCAATAAAAAACATTTTAAGTTTACAGTTATGAACCTCAAAATCTAATAAGTGTATTTGCAATGTTTAATTTTTAAAAAAATATTTAATGGGATTTGAAGTTTTACATTTAAAAATTATATTAAATTATAATAAGACGCTTTTAACATTATAAAACAGTAATTCAATTAAAGATTGATTTATTTAACAATACTTTGCCATTTTCCCTTTGATTGGAAAGTCACACAACTTTGGTTAACATTTTGTTTAATTTGTAAGAATTAGATGAATCAAATGAGCCATCCCTTAGTTTTCTACGAAAATTGGTTCAGAAAGTAGCATTTGGTACTAGGAGCAACAAACACCCCTCTTGAATAAATTACTGCCGGAGGTCGAACAATAGATAAGCTGAACAATGGATTGTCTCTGGCGTCCGTGGAATGTGGCCGCGTGTATTTGTGGCGTTCCTCGTTAGCGAGATCGCCGGCCGAGAACGCCGGCCGCGATCGCGGCCGCCGCGCCGTTCGGCAGTTCCCGACCCGATAAATTCCCGAGTAAAAAAAAATCCCGCCCGATGATCGGGAAAATTTGTTTCCGAAAATTTTCCCGAAATTTCAGGTCCCGTCCATCCCTAAATGTTATATTAACATTTATTAATGCTAATTTGATTAAGATTCATTTATTGTTAACTGTTATCTAAGCCTTGAAAATAGGAAAGAAAATAACAACCCGTTCTCAAGCTTTAGCTAAGAATAGTGGTCCGCCACATAGATCTGATAACGGAAATTGCTTGTATTTCCTATCAATTTAAACTTCAAAAAAATATTATTTCATGATTAAATTGGCTTTAGTATCTTGAGTACTACTAACTTGCACTCTATGGGGTTCAAATGCATATTGTGAACATAACATATCAACTAGGCGCACCTGAGTGGGGTGGATTGTCTTGACCTCAGCGTTTTCCACCTTAGACTTGATGACATCAGTAATTGGTTCCATCGCGTTCCGAGGATTCTTCATCACTGTCAGTTGGTAACCCGTACCTAAAACATATTTCAGTCTTTTATAATTATGAGGTAATAATGATATCACGTGGCAGCCTGTCCATAAAAATATTTCTCAGTATTTTATAATCATAACATAAAAAATTAATTAAGTCAGGTCAATGAATACAGAGTCTTAAAAGAAGAACAGACCCCATGTTAAATATTCTGCCGTTTTTTTTAATTGGGCAACTCAACACCTGGCTGCGCTGAGCGTTGGCTGTTCCGACTGCTCTACGCGCCCCCACGCCTCTCATTGTAGTTAATTGGGCATCTCACCACCAGGTTGCGTCGAGAGTTGGCTGTTCCAAAGTACGGACTACACACAGCTGGCTGTTCCAGTTACACTACATCCCCCCTCCAGCCACCGCCGCTAAAGCACCAATTCTAAATTACAGCGTTTCATTGCAAAAAAAAAATCGTTCACATTGAAAATTGTAATCTTTCATAGTAAAAATTGGGCTACCACTAGGCCTAAATAAAAATAACTACGGTGTTAATTTAATTTTAGATCTATGATCGTTATGAAAAATATGTAAAAACATTGCGAAGCAATTTCTTTCAAATTAATCACATGAAAAGGTTGGTCTGCGAGAAAGTTTTTTTTATTATTGGTTTGGTAAATTTTGTCTTTGAGAAAGTAGTTGATGAGAAATACTTACATTTGCACAGTTAATTTAAAGTTAGCCTAATTTTTAAAACCCATAGAACTTTTTCTATGCTTATTCAAAGGTAAAAGTTTAATTGTTGATTGGCAGGTAGCCGTGGGCCATGCCGACGGCCGTGATTAGTAATTAGCTTGTAGTTTTGTAATTACAGTATATTAAGTTTACTTAAATATCAATTTTCCTCATTAATGTTTAAAAAAAGTATTTAAATGTTTATTGGAATGTAATGACTCATTCTAAAAGTTGTTTGGATTTTAAATTACTTAAATGTATTGAACGAACATGGCCAAAATATTTAATAAGGCCTATTAAATCATTCATATAAAAAGGTATTTTGGCTATGGACGAAAGCTGTTCACGTTAAACATTTTGTTTTAATAAAAGGTAGATATTCTTACCAGGACGGTCAATAATCCATAAACATTAAACTCTCGTATCTTACATATCAGAAAGTTGTGTCTTGTCTGGAGCTACTACCGATTAATTTATTAACTAATATTCCAATGAGTGTTACATAGTTGTAAAATTTTATACATTAAACGATGTGCAAAATAAATTTTTTACCATCATACAATTCTGCCAATTCTGCCTTTCCAAGAAACATTATTTAATTTTTCCCTACAGAAAAGGCTGATAACATGGGTAGGATAGCGAAAAACCTGACTAAAATTACATTTGAAACCATTAAAAATTATTGTTGCATGACCTTTTGATTCAAATACTAGAGTACATTCTGGTTCTAACGTTCACGTTGGCCACACTTTAATGACATTGTATTAATGTTAAAAATGAGTTACGGGGGGAACTTAGAAGGTTACTTTTAATTAATTATATAATTTACATTTACCTTTTATAAATTCATTCTTAATTTATTTTTATTATAAGTCAACTTTTTTATTTTTTGAGATAGCAATTTCATAACACTGTTACAAATGAATGTACAGGATAACCAATGTTTTCATAATTTTTATTCAATTTGATTTTATATTTATGCGGCCATGAAATTTATTGAAGACAAAGTAAATTACAAACTGGATTATACTAATAATATAATAATAAAACGGCTCGATATTAATTTTTGCCAATGACCCCAAAGAAGTCTGTGGCTCAAAATAAGTAGACTCCTTAAAGTCGCTCTGCGATCTAGCGCCTTTAACGTAGTTTAGAATTGAAAGTTTCGCAAGATGATGTGTTTATTACTGTTGACTAGCCTACATATTTTATGAGTACAGTATAGGTTAAAAAAGTAATTTTCAATTTTAAAGTATTTAGTATTACATTATTTATTTAATCGTGATTTAAAATAACATATCTTGTTTAGAAAAACAAGCATCATATAATACTTCAGCATTGCTGGACGAAATAATGGTTATGTTTAATTCTATAGAGTGTAAAAAATTATAAGATTTCACAACTATGTGCTTAACAAATATTAAGTAAAAAATAGATAGTCAATAGACTTTGTCATTCTTATGAAATCATAGACCGAACGATGAAGTAAGAGAGCGCGAGACTCAAAGTGAATTTCTTCAAGGCACTATTAAATCAATTGCCAACGATCAAAACATTTAATCGTAAAGTACTCAATTGCATGATGAAATTCATCTAAATGTCAACAACTTTCCCGCTGAAAGTTTGTTTCTGACCCAAAAATAAAAAAATTTCTCGCTTAGTAACTTTTTAATGTCAGACTAAATAAAAAATTAAAAGTTTCCAACTTGTAAATTACATATATTTCACAAATTAAAAAATATTCATATTGTTAGATTTTGCATTTCATACAGAAGCCGAATATATACGTTTTATAGCATATCAACCAGTTTGGTTAGGTCCAGGGGCGTGTAAACGGCGGCGCGCTATCCTTAAATTAACGCTGATTTCGCCGTAGATGCTAGGTTGCAAGGGGGGATTTTACGTAAAGGAACGGCACAGGAGTACAGCGCGCGCAGCCTGGTGTTGAGTTGCCCAATTAAAAAACCGGCAGAATTAAAGCCATAAGGTCTGTTCTTCTTATAAGACTCTGTATTCATTGGTCAGGTTAAATATATACTGCAATGCAAATCATTGATTTGTAAAAATATATATTTTTTATATTTTTATTTAATTATGCATCGCAGCCTACAAAATACACATGAAATAACATTAAGAGATGCAATAAATATCAAAATAAAAAAAAATAAAATAGATCGCCGGAGGAGAAACTTGTTTACTTAAGAATCAACACTATATAATATATATGAGTAACATAAGGCATACAAAATGTTAAATTAATAATAAAGTATTAGAGCGTAATTGGAAAATTCCTTCAAAAAAGTCTGAATTAAATCGTTTAGTAGAACTTTAATGATATTGCAATAATTTGTTAAAATGCCTCTAAAAGTTTCTTTAAAAATTATTAAATTACACATTTTTTTTAATTTTATATATTATTTAACATGTTAAAATTTGTTAAGGTCATTTTCTTCTTTACCAATAAGAATTTTACTTTTATTTTTAAGTCTGGTTTCTAATTAAAGTTGGTATCCATTTATAATAGTCTTGACTTAAACTACACCTTGCCTGAGGTTATGCAGTAAACTCAGTTCTACTATGTGTAAAAAGAGTCCTGGATTGCTTATAAAGATAGAAAAAGAAAACCTGGAACATATTTCTAGGACATAAAACACTATTCACATTTTCAGTAATTTTCCATCCCTCTTGGGGTGTAAGCAAGGGGCGCCACAATAGCTATTTGTGTATTAAGAGCGCAAATAACGTCATTGCCGCTCGAGAATGTAGTTGGCCGCACGAAGCGTCAGCTGAGTGCAGCCAAACATTTCGAGAGCGGCAATGACTATTTGTGCTCGTAATACACACAATATTTTTCCTACCACCATAATTACAACCGATTAAATGTATTTAATAAACGTACACAATTATATCAACTTTAAATTTAACTTCATTAACTTTCATTAACTTAATAACTGTAATAAATCGTAATCACTTGCATAGATGTGTAACCGGAAGTTAGTGTTATCAAAATACTGACCGTGAAATCAGCTGATTCAGAGCAAAGCAACTACAATTAATTTGTAATAATTATGGTGATTGTCATGTGGTTTCTGACCAATAGAAACTAGTCTGTGTTGTGACGTCACCTTCTTTACCGTTCTAACCTATTGTAGATTTAAAATAACCTTGATTTAGCGTGCGCCGATGTTCCATTACCGCTCTAGAGCGGAAAAGGACCGGAAAACGGAAATGAACTGTTTTGCGTAGGATTACAGCTGTGGCAATGTGATTATTTCCATGCAGTGGTAGGAAAAGAAATTTTAAATGTAAGTATGCTACAAGTTTGATGTTAAAATAGCATTAAATACAAACAAAACCTAACTGCAGTAACTTCTGACATTCTCAACTTTTTTATTTAGGATTTGTGCCAAATTGCTTTATGACCTTTAAAATTATGCTTGACATGAAATTGATCAACGAGGTTTTCTCCAAAACTTTCTTTGGGGATGTATATAAGAATAAGAATGATTTATTGTCATACAGGTACAGTGTACACAGACAAATTCATTATAAAGCTTCATACAGCCAAGTCATTAGCCTAACCTATTAATATACTACTTCAATAACACAAAATAATATCACAGATAAAGAACAGCAATATAAAACAATCAGTCTAATTAAAATTCAATATTTTTTATCAATAAAAACTCTTCAATTAAATAAAAAGGATTTTTACACAACCATACATAAAATCTCTGTTTGAAAATCTTAATTGTATATTTATTAATAAGCTGATTTACTTTATTATAAACTTCCTAAGATAGTACCAGGTAACTAGATAATGTTTTACTTTGCCTATTGTAATCAAAATCTCGGTTGAAAATGATCAAGTGCTATTTTTAAGAATGTGTGCTGTAAGATAAAAAATGTACAAGATAATCACTGTTTCTATTCCAAGATGAACAAATAAAAGTCTGCAATGAGTTCTTGAATCGGAATGTTGCTTTTTTCTGAAGAATTAAGATTTCATTTATTTTGGAACTGTTGGCAAAGAAGATCAACCCATACCTGAAAATTGACTGAAAATAGGCAAAATATGCCGTTATAAGATAGTCATATGGAACACAAAAAACTAGCGGTTTTAAAAGATATATGACTCTGGAAAGTTTAGAAGATAAATATTCAATATGTGGTTTCCAGTTTAATTTGCTGTTAATGAAAACTTCCAGAAATTTTGCATTCGAAATGTAATCAGCTTCTTGTTTATCTCCTACTGATTTCAACGTAAACAACACTTTTTGTGTTTTACTTTCATTGCATAAAAATCCATTTGCTGTGAACCATTCTGCCGCTTCTTTCATGGTGATTTCTGCAAGTAATCCTTTTTATTTGATCAATTTTTTCGGCAACATCAACAAACGTGTCATCTGCGTATAACATAGATTTTGGTTTAACACAACAAGGGAGATTGTTTATACTAACTAAAAACAAGGAATGTCCCAATACTGACCATTGTGGGACTCCGTATTCTACTTAAGCTTCCCTCAAACATTTACTATTAACAGAGACATATTAAAATCTATTTTTAAGATACGATACAAAGAAAGTTAAACCAGAGTCAGAAAAACCACAGTAATTAACCTTTAACAAAATATCATGATGACAATCAAAAGGCTTGCTCAGGTCACACAAGGTGACCTGAGCAAAAGTCTTGTTTTCAAAGGTTGAAATTATTTCACTAATAAGCTTATCTATTGCATCAATTATAATTTTTCTCCTGCAAAAACCAAACAGAGCTAAGTTAAGAATATTGTTGCATTCTAAAAAAATAACTTACTTGGTCATATACTAAAAGGTCAAATAATTTAGAAAAAATGGGAATCCACAATACCGGCCTATATCTTTCTGGCTGGTTTTTTTGGACCTTTCTTGTGAATTGGACGTATTTTTGCTATTTTTAATTTACTGGGAAAAACACCTTCAAGTAGGCATCTATTAAAGCAATATAAGACAAAGGAACAGCAATAGAGTGGATTATTTTCTTAACTAGGTTATAAGAAATTTGGGCTCCTTGGGTGTGGATAAAATTGTGTGCCATAAAACTATGTTCCAGGTTTTGATGCTCTACTTAATTAATAATAAATCATAAGGCTGTTCCAGAACTTTTTGACAAACATCGACAGACACACACCATAAATTCTCTTCAAGAAGAGGGTGGTTCCGTAGCACTTGACTTTTCCGTGGTCCATGATGGCGATTCTGTCTCCCAGTACGTCGGCTTCCTCCATGAAATGGGTAGTGATCAGAACAGTTCGCTGCCCTCGCAGTTTCTAGAAATGCCATTCATTATGTTCATTACAATTTAAAAAGATCTGATAAATTTGATTATTAAAAGTGGTATATCATATGAATATCTATCAAAAATATTTCATGTTAACTAAGAAAGAGGTTTCCATAAATTATGGCATTTATTATACCATTTTAAAAAATTTTTCAATCCAACACTATTGCACGTAAACATATTTCTGTGAAGGCACCGTTATTATTAGAACCATTGTATTGTACGATATATTATTATTTCATCCTATTTAATAGCACTAACACGTATAATGCCAATAAAGAATTATCACTTGGGGTGGGCGAGTAGTGGTTTTACGATTCGAGTCGAGTATTGCATCAACTACTCGGGTATCGAGTCGAGTCGAGTAGTAGTGTGAAAAAGTTTAAAATGAGTTTTTAAAAATAATATTAAATAATAAAAGTAAAAGTATTATTAAATTCATCTTTATGCATGAGAACACTGAAAGATAACATCAATTTAGGGTACGACAATAAGAACTACTTAGATAAAAGTTGATAAAAAAGTATAGTATATTTATATACAGTTTTCCTCTAACAATGTGTAGTACAAATCAATTTCTGAGAATTAGGCCTAAGTACAAAATTTCATCAACAACAAAATTAGGAATGTACGGAAATGGATTTTTAGTTTGGGACGGGAATTTTTATTTACCCTCCAATTTTGGGACGGGATTGCTCTCCTCGACGCTATGAGGAAATATTCGTTTTGACTTTTATCTGAGTGTCGTATAAAGAAAAATGAATGTTAAATATCAACTGGTTCTGTTTCCAAACTGTTCCACTTGTTTTTGTATAAGTTACAATGAACCTCCTTTAGTTGAAAAGATTTTAAATATCTAATTTTTATATTTGCAGTATACAATAAGATAAGGATACGGTACAAATTTGCTTGTAACCAAAAAAAATTAAAATCAAATCACTAAACAATATACATATAAAAATGTCCATTAAAATTTTATAAAAGTTTTGTTGAATGAAATATTAAACGTTTTGTACAAAGAATTAACAGAAAAATTATGTACATCAAAATATAGATTAAAACAAATGGAAAAATTGTAAAGAAAACAAAACTGTATTACATAAATAGGAATAAGGCCTGCTCAGTTAAAAAATAACAAAAAAACAAGAAATTGAAATTATAATAAATATTAACACTAAGGAATGAAGTGGTTCAACAAACCAACGCCATTTATAACCCCAAGAAATGTTCTTTTTTACTTATTGATTTAACTGAGACAGGTTCTTACTTAGAGATTATCATAAAAATTGAACTTTGAAAATATCCACTATTAGACCTGATCATTTTTATTTTTATGTATTCATTTAGATATTTTTGCCTATATTAAAAAAGGAGTGTATGATGAAAAAAACAATGAAGGTTTTAAGTTATGAACCTCAAAATCTAATAAATGTATTTGTAATGTTTAATGGAAAAAATATATATTTAATGGGATTTGAAGTTTTTAATTTAAAAATTATATTAAATTATAATAAGATAGGCCTACTTTTAACATTATAAAACAGTAATTCAATTAAAGATTGATTTATTTAACAACACTTTGCCACTTTCCTTTTGGAAAGTCACACAACTTTGGTTGACGTTTTGTTTAATTTGTAAGAATTAGACGAATTAAACGAGCCATCCCTTAGTTTTCTACGACAATTGGTTCAGAAAGTAGCATTTGGTACTAGGAGCCAAAAACACCCCTCTTGAATAAATTACTGCTGGGCATCGATAGATAAGCTGAACAATAGATCGTCTCGGCGCCGGCAGTGTTTTTGTGCTCTTGTGCTCGTTAGCAATGAATACAGAGTCTTATAAGAAGAACAGGCCTTATGGCTTTATTTCTGCCACTTTTTTTAATTGGGCATCTCACCACCTGGCTGCGCGCGCTGAACTCCTGTGCCGTTCCTTTACGTGAAATCCCCCCTCTTCAACCTAGCATCTACGGCGAAATTAGCCGTAATTTAATGATAGCGCGCCGCCGTTTACACGCCCCTGGACCTAACCAAACTGGTTGATATGCTATAAAACGTATATATTCGGTTTCTGTATGAAATGCAGAATCTAACAATATGAATATTTTTTAATTTGTGAAATATATGTAATTTACAAGTTGGAAACTTTTAATTTTTTATTTAGTCTGACATTAAAAAGTTACTAAGCGAGGATTTTTTTTTTATTTTTGGGTTAGAAACAAACTTTCAGCGGGAAAAATGTTGACATTGAGATGAATTTCATCATGTAATTGAGTAATTTACGATTAAATGTTTTGATCGTTGGCAATTGAATCAATAGTGCCTTGAAGAAATTCACTTTGAGTCTCGCGCTCTCTGTTCGGTCTATGATTTCATAAGAATGACAAGGTGTATTGACTATCTATTTTTTACTTAATATTTGTTAAGCACATAGTTGTGAAATCTTATAATTTTTTACACTCTATATAATTAAACCGATCCATTATTTCGTCCAGCAATGCTGAAGTATTCTATGATGCCAAAATCCCTTTTTTATGAATTATTTAATAGGGCTTGTTAAATATTTTGGCCATGTTACTTCATTACATTAAATTAATTTAAAATCCACACAATTTATAGAATGAGTCATTACATTACATTAAAATACCTTTTTTGGAAACATTAATGAGAAAAAGTGATATTTAAGTAAACTTAATATTAGTAAAAAAAATTAAATAAGTCTTCAATGCAACTAATATTTTGTAATAAGAAGTTTTAGTTATGGGTCTTGTTAGTTTAGGTTTACCTCGTTGATAACGTACACGAGTAGTACTGTACTAACCATCTACTTCTGTAATTACAAAACTACAAGCTAATTACTAATCACGGCCGTCGGCATGGCCCACGGCTACCTGCCAATCAACAATTAAACTTTTACCTTTGAATAAGCATAGAAAGAGTCCTACGGGTTTTAAATATTAGGCCAACTTTAAGTTAACTGTGCAAATGTAAGTATTTCTCAACTACTTTCTCAAAGACAAAATTTACCAAAGCAATAATTAAAAAAAACTTTCTCGCAGACCAACTTTTCAAGTGATTAATTTGAAAGAAATCGCTTCGCAATGTTTTTACATATTTATCATAACGATTTTAATCTAACATCAAATTAACACCGTAGTTATTTTTATTTAGGTCTAGTGGTAGCCTAGTTTTTACTATGAAAGATTACAATTTTCAATAAGAACGATTATTTTTTGTTTGCAATGAAACGCTGCAATTTAGAATTGGTGCTTTAGCGGCGGTGGCTGGAGGGGGATGTAGTGTAACTGGAACAGCCAGCTGTGTGTATCCGTACGTTGGAACAGCGAACTCTCGACGCAACCTGGTGGTGAGATGCCCAATTAATTACAACAATGAAAAGCGTGGGGGCGCGTAGAGCAGTCGGAACAGCCAACGCTCAGCGCAGCCAGGTGTTGAGATGCCCAATTAAAAAAAAACGGCAGAATATTTAACATGGGGCCTGTTCTTCTTATAAGACTCTGTATTCATTGTCGTTAGCGAGATCGCCAGACGTAAACAACTATTGTCACGGCTGCGGGCGCGCGCCGCCGGGAGTGACGACGACGACTACTCGACTCGATTCTCGAGTATTTGCAACTACTCGACTCGAGTTCAAGTAGGACTAATTACCCGAGCCACTACTCGAAACTCGAGTACTCGCCCACCCCTAATTATTACTAAAATAAATTAAAAGAAGTATCTCTCGTAAAAAATATTGTATTCGAAATTATCATCAATAATAAGTTTTACTGACCAAATAGGTAAATTAGCATTTTCATATTTCTTATTATTAATGAATTAGTGTTTTTATCTGTTAATTTTTTTTAATAAAGGTTATTCAACTAAATCTACAAAAAAAATCAAACTGCACTAACCAAAAGGAGATCCCACATTTCTCTTCGTGACTCTGGGTCCATTCCTGATGTCGGCTCATCCAAAACCAAGACCTGAAACAGAAACATTTCTCAGTCTTTACCAGAAATATTGTAAAATGTTAAAAGTTAATTCTGTGGTTCCTTCATAGTAGAAAATTTTGGTCATGATTGTTAGCGGGTCACAGAGAAAAAGCTTAAGAATTTGTTTAGGGTTTTTTAATAGAAACTAAAAACTAACTTCAACTTTCTTCATTGATAATTATATACTAGGGATATATCAAAATTACATGGCATGCATTATTATGTTATACACATAATAGCCATTTCAATTTTTTGTCTTACAGTTTTTTTTAGGAACAATTAAATAATAGTCTTAAGGTTGGTGAATAAATGTGTTATTTTTTCACTAATATTTAGTCTATTTATGTTATAACCATGTCAAATGTAAATAATTTATTGTTTGTTAATGTATTCATTTATTTTTAATTATACTTTGTTATTTATTTAATCCATAAATTTTATTTGTTGCTGCGATTTTTTTTATTTAAATTTTTTTTACACATTGAATTTTATGTCTTTTTGGGGCTTAAAAGAACCAGAGTAATTATCTTTGAACTTCCCTTTTTATCCCTCTCTATTTTGTATTATGCATTCTTTTTGTTAACATAGTGTAAGATTTTAGTTTTAAATATTGACAATGTCATCTGTAAAAATAGCATCGCTATTGTTAACGTTTATGTGACAATTAAGAGATTTTATTTTATTTAAATTAAAACACAACTATATTCGTCCTATTACATATTGACCACTCAAAGAATTTGAGAGCATTTTCTCTAGTGTTTTTGTTCTTGTAACAAAAAGTACCTAGGAAAGGGATTAAAGAAAAAAAGATATTGTAAAGTTTGAATACCTGAGGACTTCCAATGAGAGCAATGGCAAGAGACAGTTTCCTCTTCATTCCTCCTGAAAGTTTGTCCGCAAGCACGTTCTTCTTATCTACGATATGAAGCAACTCCAAAAGTTTCATACCATCTTGGCGAGCTAGAGATGGACTCATGCCTTTTAGCTGAAAATACAAAGAAAAGTGAATAATAACGGGGATCAAAAACTTTTAAAAGACTGCCCCTTTTCATTAAGCTGAATTCGAGCCAATGGTTAAACTTCTCATTGAACAAAATGGAGGTTCACTTCTCAATGTTCTCTTAATAGCGAGGTTGTACCTTGAACAACACTTCACACAAAGGAGTGCAAAGCCTGCACATAGGGACACCAACAAGAATAAGAGACGGCAGCTTGCAATTATGTGTCTTACTTCAGGGGAGGAGAATCAGGGTGAAAAATTCTTCTTCTTGAAAATATTACTCAATTTTTTTCAACTTCTGTGGTTCTTCCAACTTCACTTGGAATGGTGCTGAAAATTCCAAGGTATGGCGCTGGAGTGTAGCCCAAGTTGGAATCTGATTTCCATATGTGGACCTTGAGCATTTCCCAGTTTCATGCCGAGGTTATAGTGATCAAGAATTCAATTGACAAGCATCTGCATCATGACATCATTCAGCGGATTAGGCCTACTATTTTTCAAATTAACAACTATTATTTGAAACTCTTCACCACTATGTGGGCTTTCTGAATATTAAATAGTATAACAAAGAGATTGCAAAAAGATAACAGAGGCCACTGGTGATGAGTTGACTGATGCAGCATCATCCTCAAATTTATGATTCATATATCTTCCTGCGGAACTTCCAGTGAGGATATATATCACCTACTCACTGCATGGGCTCTTTGAGAGTTGGTATAAATTTGCTTGGCTTACGTTTTTAGGGTAAATAATCATCCACTTCAATCACCAACCCATTTCGTAGGCTCTGAAATTCTAGCCCTTGAAAAATTGCAATCACATCAATGACGGAACTGTTCGCATGATGGGACTATCTGAGAAAGCGACGGTGAGTAGACTTCCGATGGAAATCGGCGTAAGAGGTCGGTAGCCTGAGGAGACTGCGGCACTTCAGATGTTTGACTGTGCAGGGATGGATTAGTTAAGAACAAGAAACCTTGACATCATGGTAAGATTGTCTTCTTCACGAGTAGCTGTCATTAGTGGGTAGAAGAATTATTAGGCTCCTTGAAATCTATGCATTTCATTATTGATATTCAACTGAAGTGTAAAAAGTCTGTTATGGACAAAATTTCAAGGGTTCGTCAGATCTTAACTGACTTAACAGGATCAAAAAATATAATTTTCAAAGTGTAACATTACAGAATAAAAGTAAAAGTATATTTCGATGCTTTAAGCCTCTACTGTTTTAATTCTAATTCTCATTTTGTACAGGGTAAGGTCTTTTAATAATTGATGTCCTCAACTTGAAAACATTGATTTCCTAAACAAGTTCTTCTTTGTTGAAAATGTTGCAAAGCTTCCTTAAAATTTGAAGTGTTATAGTCAATAGTCAATTGTCAGTTATAGTGTTATTCATTCATTCGAAGGGGCGGACCTAATCCCAAGGCGCGTCAGCCGCAAGGGCTTTTTGCGCTCCCCATATGTGTTTCAGAGCTCATCCAAGTCTAGAAACCCGATAAACTTCTGCAACCTGCAGACTAGCTCCTCTTGAGGAAGGAAAGAGCCCCTCCGCAATCCTCCAAGGGCCCTCTCTCTAGCCTCTTCCAGCTCCATGCAGTCGAACAGCAAGTGATCTGCAGTCTCTTCTGACTGCCCACACCTCCTACATACCAGGTCCCCATTAGAGACCCATGCGCTTCAGGTGCTTCCTAAAAGGACAATGTCCTGTTACG
Source organism: Neoaliturus tenellus (assembly GCA_030545055.2). Classification (NCBI taxonomy): domain Eukaryota; kingdom Metazoa; phylum Arthropoda; class Insecta; order Hemiptera; family Cicadellidae; genus Neoaliturus; species Neoaliturus tenellus. Next base: position 92,757,604 of record CM061533.1, on the reverse strand, counting down.
AGCCCTGTTACTTGCCTTATTTGCCCCCTCTCTAGCTGCAGAATGTTAGAGGCAATTTTCTGAGATGGAGAGTGAAGCGTTAGCTTACTTACCCTCAGTTGTGGAAGTCTAGACCAGACCTTACGATGCTCCTCCCTCGCCCATGACGTGACCGCTTGACACGCATACTTACGAGAGACAGCACAGAAAGGCTCTGGGCCATTGAATGCTGAGGACGAAGCTACATTGGCCAGGGCATCCGCAGCCTCATTCCCAGGGATCCCTGTGTGACCAGGGACCCAACAGAGCGTCACTTTGTTGCATTTGCCCAACGCAGATACCATGGTGAAGCAGTCCCTCACCGCCGATCCCGAGTCCATCTTAGGCCACCACACAAGCGAGCCATAGGTGATGGCAGGTCTGACTACAGAGACATAAAGCCAGTGCATAAGCTTCGGCTTAATTCCCCAAGTCCCACCCACCAGTCGCCTGCATGTAATGAGTGACCACTTACCTCGGTCTATTACCTTTTGGAGTTGTGGTCCCCAATGAAGCGTCTGGTCCAGAGTTACCCCCAGATACTTCACCTGTTTCTGCAATTCTACATTTGTTCCTTGCAGTACTAAGGGGCCGATCCCTCAGAGGTTCCTCCTCCTTGTGAAAGGAACCATCACAATCTTTGAGGGATTGATTGAGAGACCTACCTCTTCACACCAACGTCCAACAGACCTCAGGGCCCCATTCATGAATCCCCAACTGTGTCGTTGAACTTACCTGACATCAGAACCACTATGTCATCAGCGTATCCCTGTGCGTACACACCACTGCCACTGAGAGTTCTGATGAGTTTGTCTACCACAAGGTTCCAGAGAAGAGGGGACAGGACCCCACCCTGGGGACAACCTCGAGTCGTTCTTACCTCTATCTCCTAGTTATGAAGTGATAGTATTACATTCCTTTTTCTCAAGAGGGCTTAATCCATCCCCTTGCTACCTCGTGAAAACCATGAGCTATGACTGAGTTAATGTCAGCCTGAGTCTCAGTGTTGTCGAAGGCGCCTTGAATGTCAAAGGAAGGCCCCAAGTGCAACCTCCTTGCACTCTATCGACTTTTCAATCCTACTTACCAGCTGATGCAGAGCAGACTCGCATGATCTCCCTGGTAAATAGGCGTGTTGGTGTTCATGGAGAGGGTTGGCCTTAAGAGCGGTATCCCCCACATACCTTGACACCAGCTTCTCCCGAGTCTTCAGGAGAAAGGAAGACAATGAAATTGGGCGGAACGACTTCGGATCCGTGTACCTAGCCTTACCAGGTTTTGGAATGAAGACTATCCAAGAGCTGCTCCAGGCTTCTGGAATATGTCCGAGGGCCAAGCTTGCCCTGAACAGTGCCGTCAGAACTGGAAGAAGGATCTCTATTCCCTTCTGAAGACAAACGGGCCTCACCTGGTCAGGTCCCGGTGACTTGAAGGGGCCGAGAGAATTGACTGCCCAGCGAATCCGGCTGTGAGTTGCAATGCGGCCCGCCACCCTCCAGCGAGTGAAGTTGGCCCAACGTGCACCCATACTCACCTCATCAGTCGGCTGAGTGATTATAGGCTACTCCCCGGGAAATGTGTGCTTGCCATGATCTCAAGCACGTCCCTGGGATTATGAACCATGATCCCATCAGGCCCCTCGAGGGTGCCAAGATATCAGAAAGGGTGTTATAGTCATCTCATAACTAACCTTTTGCACTTTGAATCCTAAATGATGACAGCAGCTAGAAGATTAGTGCACATTTCTGTTTGAAAAATAAACCAAAAATAAATTAGAAGTATGAAGTAAAAATTACCTTAAAAGTTATTTTATTGTGACTTGTGAAAACAAGAACTTATCAATATTATCCAATTAAAATAATGTGGATTATAATAATTTCTATACTAGTTTTAAGTAGACCCAAATAACAAAACCATAAATAATTTAACACACAAAATGCTGAAGAAATAACACAACTAATTTTAATAAATGTATAAGGGTCACCAGAGAGTGTTACTTCAATCAATCAATCAATCAAAATTCTTTATTTTCCAAAATTGAAATGACATATTCATATTTTAACAATGTGCAAAAACCTTTCAAGGTTTGTCTGCACTTAATCATAAATAACAAGAGAATATTTTATCATAAACTTAATTTTGTTCAGCCAACAGTCCCAAAAACAGCATTTTAAGAGAGAAACAGTTCTTATCACTTTCTTTTAGGTTACAACATTTTCTCAGAAAAAATCAATTGGTATATTTTTAATAATAACTAATTAAAAATTTCTATAAAACAAAATAACAGAGCAGAAATAAATATATCACTGTATAACAATTAAATAGTAACAATATGAACATCAAATTTTAACAACGGTATAAATATCTGACAAATTAAAATATTACTAAATAAATCCAATGGTTATGTCTGAAAGGAATCAATTTGTGTGTTTTAATATTCAACAAAAAATAAAAATGTAATATAGTAGTTATAATTTAAAATAATATAAAACCTTCAAACGACGGACAAAGATTAAAAACATTAACCTACCATTCCATAGAAAACAAGGTGTTCAGTAACAGTGAAGTAAGAGAATAGCAAATCGTGTTGCGGACACAAGCCGAGGCTGTTGCGGAATCTGTCCATGTCCTCGAATATATTGTAGTCGTCTTTAGCGTAAACAGCTCCAGTTGTTGGTGAAAACATTCCTGCAAAAAAACAAAAATTATCTCCACAGATCTTCGAAGAACAAGAAAACGTTAAAACACAATTCCATCAAGTTTGATATGTTCAAATTAGGGGTGGGCGAGTACTCGAGTTTTCGAGTATCTGTCGAGTATTTTTTGATACTCGAAGCTCGAGCGAGTACTTGTGACTACTCGTTAAAGTCGAGTCGAGTAGTTATTAAATCATAATATAGCATTTCTAAAATGTTTTTCTATTTATTTAAACCCCATTTCTTTAAATTGTAAAATGTTTTTATTGTGAAAGTGATACATTTTAAGACCAAAGAAAGATAGATGTGAAGACGATGAAAATGCTTCTAACGATGCTTCTCAGACAGCACTCTACTGCTGACTCGCTGACTGTTTGTCTTGTCACGCGAGTGACGCCGCACGGGTAGTGGTAGAGTCAACATTGCTACTGATTAATAAATGATTCATTTGTAGACCTTCATAACACTGGGGAAAAAATTAAAAGTCAATTATAATTTGACATCTAATTGCATCAAAACAATGATTTAAAACTGATTCAAATAACTTTAGACAAAATAAAGAGCTGTGTTGACATTAGCAGTAAGAATAGTACGTCAGACATAGAAAGTGACAAGAACAATCAGGTTTACCAATGGCTAACCTCAAATTGCCAGAGTAATACCATTGACTTTAGATACTAAATCAATAGTACGGTATCAATAGTCAATGGTAATACAATTTTATAGTTGTATGTTATTTTTCTAATTCAGCATTCACAAAAATATATGTTTATTAATTGATAATAAACATATTTTTCTCTAAAATTGCTTTGATTATAAGACAGACATTGAATTTATTATTCTTTTTAAGTCCTAACAAACAGGCTTCATGGCTGTTCAATAAAGCTAGCCTTTACTCAGTTAAGAGACATTCCATATTCTGCCACTAGCAGACGGCAAATCTGAGGGAATTAGGTGTATTCCAAAACAGTGAAAATTATATGTACATAGCTTGAGTATTTCGGAAAAGTGAAAATAATTCCTAAACAAAATGAGTGGTGAAGATTTTCTTATGAACAAAGACAAAGGAAGTAGATAGAGTTTAAAATGATAATTTAAATCCACCAATTACATTTAGTGATTCTGATTCTGTAGCATCCAGGTGTCTAGGCTAGGCTTCTGACTCAAAGTAGGCCTAATATGCCAAATACAAAAAACTGTGAATAGGGAAAATCTTTTATTTGGCAACATCTTAAAGTAAGTGAAACATATGAAAGTGAAAAGTTAAGTAAGTAACTGTAACAGGGGATTTTCTTTTTTTTCATTTAATGGTGGTTAGAGGCTAACTTTTCAATCTTTTATTCTGTATATTCCTTAAGCCCTTTTGTTACTAAACCAATATTTTTTCCTTCACACAGTTTTTAAGCAAATTAAACTTAGGACTAAAGTTATCTTTTTTAGCCCTAGTAGGATAGACTAGTTATTTTAGTATAGTAGGCTAGTATATTTTTATACTTGAGTATAGACTAGTTATTTTAAGGCAATTTTCAATATTTTTATGTTCATGTATTACTCGACTCGACTCGACTCGAAACTCGAGTATTCTACTTACTAATCGACTCGACTCGACTCGTTCCTAAAATGTGATACTCGCCCACCCCTAGTTCAAATCATACTGATATTTTAGATTACCATATCTAAATATTCCTTAACATGGCATCTTTTGACAATTTGCGGAAGTCCTGCCCAACTCCTTGCATAAATTCTTAGTCATTTTACTAGCTTTTCATTAGTCGGATGATCATATCATACTACTTCTATAATCACAGTGTTTGATGCATTTGCTCACATTTTTTTCTTTTTTTAAAAATGGCTATGGTCATCAAACTGTTAAATGGGATTAATTTCTTGGGAACTCCAGACATTCAAAGAGAAAATTTACCAAGCAAATAAAGTAGGTCTAGCTTTAGAAGGACAGATAAAGTAAAAACTCATATTTTGAGTAAAATAAAGCAAAGTAAGTAAGAGTCTCCCTTACCTGTCAGCATGGACATGGTTGTGGTTTTGCCTGCTCCATTGTGGCCCAAGAGTGCAGTGATCTGACCTTCGTATATATCCAGATTGACCTAAACATTCAAAATGTTTGTCAGCTTACTGCAACTATTTAAATGTTGAATTTTTTTCTCGACAATAAGGAGCCAGATTATGACCAGTAATTGATTATACATATTTTAAGGGATTTTTAAAATATAAAAATCCAACAACTAACATGGTCTTCTTTAATTAATTAATGTGTTGTAGCAACGGATTGAGCTTGCAATATTTTAATTGTATTACTTACGTCAATCAATCCTGTTAAAACTTCCGTCGGACGCGTTTCGGCCTAGGCCATCATCAGCTGGACGGAGTACATTGCACTAAATTACCATAGTTTACTTTTACTACCATGTTACCATTTACTACCATGTTTACTCGTAAATTTCAATGTTCGTTCGTGTATTTGTTAGTAAGTGTCGTGTGAATATGTGTAATGTGACTTTTAAACTTGTGACAACGGTAGAAAAGCCTACCAGCGAAGAAACTATGGTAATTTAGTGCAATGTACTCCGTCCAGCTGATGATGGCCTAGGCCGAAACGCGTCCGACGGAAGTTTTAACAGGATTGATTGACGTAAGTAATACAATTAAAATGGTCTTCTTTTCTTGCTTGTTTGCAATTTAATACAGATTGCAATGTTTTGTGACATTTCTCAGTGCTGACTTTTAGCCAAGAAAATGACTTAAAAAAAAAAAAAAAAAAAAAAAAAAAAAAAAAAAAAACATTGCTTACTAAACAAATTAAGTAAAACCCTAGCATTATATTTTAGCTTAAGTAGTAATTTAATTCAAAAATTACATATTTTATTAGAATAAATGAGTGAAATATGCAAACATAAGATGTAATAAATATAAATATTGTATAATGAATTGTGCGTGTGTGTATATGTGCCCACAGCATTCTCAGAAAAAAAACTTAAAACATTAAAAAATAATCAAACTAAACCATATTACCTTATCAACTGCTACAACAGAGTCAAACTCCTTGCGCAGATCTTGGATTCGCAGACCCACGCGCAAATCTTTTGGTGGCGGTTCATATCGTTCGTCATCTTCGTCATCGTTTTGCATTATCGAATCACGCACCTTCTTTCCCGTGGATTGAGAAAAATACTGAAACATCCACAATGATATGGAGAAAAGCAACATTTTATTTATGGTGATTGAAGAGGTTTAGTGATGAATTTTTTAACTCCGCTACAAATTACAGAGTAATTAGAGTTTAAATGGAAAATAAAGTTGGCTGATTTCGCTTAATACAGTTATTTAGCTTTCATTTTTGGAGAGTAATCTGATCATACACAATTGTTTCTTGATATTCCTCCTTAAATTAGGTATTAAATACAAAAATATCATATTTGACGACCTTCTAATTAAGTCCAAATTTATTAGTTCTAGAATATCTGTTTTACATTATTGCAAGAACTGCCTCAAATTGAAGAGGAAAGAAACATAAATGGAAATATTGTGATAACTTATTTGAAAAAAATTAAGACATTATCTTCCTGGTCAAGAGATTATTATTGTTTATTTTTATTTATTTATTTTTTTGTCAAGTTCTAAAGTAGCAAATGTGACAGTAATTGAATGGTATAAAAAAATCAATATCAAGACTCATCAGTGGAAGGGGGAATAAAAACCAAGTAAAAATACATTCTTGAATGGATTTCATTGATAATTTTCACAGAAATGGAAGAATGAACTAATAAAAACTTATGGGAGATTCCAATCTAACATTTGATTCTTTTTAAAAACATGAGGTCAAATTCATAATAAGAGTCCATGTTCTATCATTATAGTGAACTGAAATTTGATGATTTTAGTGATTTTGTTGATTTTACAAACTCAACTCAATGTGGAATTAAGTACAGTGAGTTTTCCGAAGCCAATGTTTTCCCACTGTTTACTCAATCAGGTCATTTAATATTGGATCTAAATCTCAATCTGGCTGCTGAAAAGCAACTGGTAGCGATAAAACCTAAGTAAATGGCCAAAAATACGGATATCAGTGTATTTTTTTCACTGTAGAACATCGTTAGATATTCGTAGTCATAACACACAAGCTATTGCAGTAGTGATGGAGTTGTGTGTATGAACATAAATTCCATGTGATATTGACGATTGGGACAAAAAAAAGCATAAATAGCTTTAAGCCAGTTCCGCAGCACAACGCTGAACTTTGGAGACGTGTACATAAGAATAGAGAGTTTTCCGGAGTATCAAGTTAACGTGAGTCGAGTCTCACCTGGAAGATGAAGTACCAGGGCTCGGCTCTGCCGTAGGGGCCGGGCCGGATGCTGGTCACGTACCAGGTGATGAACATGTAGACGCACATCTGCACTAGGAACATGAGCATCACCAGGCCGAGGGACTGGCCATTGCCGCCCGTCGGGTCCGTCAACAAGTTCAGCCAGTTGATCTTAGTTGCTGTGGACAAACCCACGGCTCTTATATAAAAAAAACTTCATGCAATTTTCAAGGACTTTTTAGGTATGTAGAACAACACAAACTAAATTTTTTTGAAAAGAAAACTTGTTTCATGGGGAAAAAGTTTTTATTCCATCTACTTCATAATATTTTTCATGAACAAAATTTTTATATATTCAAAAAATCACTTAAAAACTACCTGATAACATTAAGCCTATATTCATTTAATGAGTTCTGGTCATTAAATGATAATAATATGTAATTTTTTCTACTGTGGCTTGGAAACCCAATTTCATTTTGAATTAGAATTTATTTTAATTTTAGGGATTCATTTGTTTTTTATTTACTCCTTTGGTTGGTTTTGTAAATAATTAATTAAAGACCCTCACCTACAAATTTTAATAAAAAAATTACTAATTATCTTGAAATATGGATCATGTGTCATCATGTAAATAGACATAAAAATAACACTAAAAGTATTTAGGACTAATAGTTTTCATAGTTCAATTTTGATAATCTGTAAGAACTTTATTTCAATTTTATACTGTGTATTCTTGGAATTATTATTTTGTGTTATTGTGTTATTATTTTATGTTTTATGTATTATTTAGGCTAGTATTGCCTCTGTTCTTTGTAAACAATTTACATGTAATAGAAGAAAGAAAATTTTAATTTTAATTTACAACTCAACGTTTTTCCTACAGACCTTTCAAGTCAAAACACCAGCTCACATATTGCATCAAGTTGGTGACACATCTGGTCTGCTGATGTCACTGTAATTTACTTCAGTAAGTCAAATTCAATAAATAATTACATCTCTTACTCAAACTACTCATAAGTCGAACTTGATGAAACTCAAATAATTTATGTATGAGTGGTTGAGCTTACCTCTGCTCTCAAACGCCGCAATCACAATGTACCCGGATGACATGTTGAGCGTGGGGATCAGTTGGAGCAGCACCTGCAGTATCAGCGGCATGTCGGCGCGGCCCACGTACTGCTGGAGTCCTCCGAACGACATCACCCACACAGCCAATCCCACGCTCATGGCCAACGTGGCTGTCAAACAGGAGGTACCGTCAGGCACAATATGATTCAGACAGTGCTTCAGATTATAAATTAGAATTACTTTTTCCCCACATACTATTTAAGGTCAAACTTTACTCATTGTAGTGAAAAAGTGTTACTTTGGAAAAAGATGAGTGTGATGGATCAGATGAGGTGCAAATTTGTTACAAGGACCAGTTATATTTGTCAGGATGCATTATTAAGAGCCCAATGAACAAACACAGGGTTGGTCCAAGTTTCCAACCAAAATAACTTTTGACGTTTCTTGTGATCTATCACTTATCACTATAAAATTATGTTTTTATTCCCAAAATAATTAGGAGTTAGTGGTTAAAACATGTAACAACTGGTATTTTTTTTATTTTTTTATTTTTTATTATTGATATTAAAAATTTTGTGGACCATATTGGGTCTGTTTGAATAAACACAACAGTTACTGCTATATTAAATTATGTTTCAAATTACAGTAGAACCTTGATAGTTCAACACTTTGTGGACTTAGAGAGTATCGAAGTATTGAAATGTCGAAGTTTAGGGACTATACGGGAAGTTTAACAGAGGGAGTATGAAAATTATGAGTTGAATTTAGGAAACTCAATTTTAATGAAATCATTACATGATTGAAGTTTAACATAACCAATATTCAAATCAATCACCACTTTGTTTATATTTTGACCAATATCGGTCTCCAACTTGGACACTATCAGTTGTTACTGACTATAGGTTGTCATGGACCGTGTCGAACTATAAGAAGTGGCAATCTATCGAGAGTCGAACTATCGAGGTTCTATCTACTGTATTGTTTTGACACTTATAAAGGTACTTTGTAATCTGTACTAATTTGTTACTCTTTTATTTAGTAGTGAAATTCAAAACTATTAGAGCTTCCTGGGGTGAATTTGCATTTTTTCAAAAGCTCATTAATAGTTTGCAATCAAGGAAGGGGGAAATAGATGATAATAATTTTTAATAACACTAACGTTCATTTCAAATTTTATATACCAGAAAATTTAAAAAAGAGTCAAACTAAACTTACGTTTCAAGAAGAATGCGCTGAGTGCAAAGCAGAAGAATATGCTGGCCATGCAGAATAAGAGGAAGAGCGTAAAGACGATGGTGAAATCGATGTGAGCGACCACGGGGCCCTTGACTGGGTCAAAGCTGTGACACAGGAGGTAGGTGATGACTGTGCAGCTGATTATGTAGATCATCAGTCCATTCATGACCCAACCGGCCCACACCATCCACGTCCGCAATCCCATCATCTTCATCATTTCCTGGACATCAGACACAAGAATGACAAATGAAGCTGTGACACAGGAGGTAATTAATGATGTAGATCATCCGTCCATCGCCTAGCTGGCCCACACCATCCATGTCCGCAATCCCATCATCTTCATCATTTCCTGGACATCAGACACAAGAATGACAAATGAAGCTGTGACACAGGAGGTAGTTAATGATGTAGATCATCCGTCCATCGCCTAGCTGGCCCACACCATCCACGTCCGCAATCCCATCATCTTCATCATCTCCTGGACATCAGACACAAGAATGACATATGGAGCTGTGATACAGGAGGTAGTTGATGATGTGGATCACCCGTCCATTGCCCAGCTGGCCCACACCATCCACATCTGCAGTCCTATCATCTTCATCATCTCCTGGACATCAGACACAAGAATGACATATGAAGCTGTGACACAGGAGGTAGTTGATGATGTAGATCACCCGTCCATTGCCCAGCTGGCCCACACCATCCACATCTGCAGTCCTATCATCTTCATCATCTCCTGGACATCAGACACAAGAATGACATATGAAGCTGTGACACAGGAGGTAGTTGATGATGTGGATCACCCGTCCATTGCCCAGCTGGCCCACACCATCCACATCTGCAGTCCTATCATCTTCATCATCTCCTGGACATCAGACACAAGAATGACATATGAAGCTGTGACACAGGAGGTAATTAATGATGTAGATCATCCGTCCATCGCCTAGCTGGCCCACACCATCCACGTCCGCAATCCCATCATCTTCATCATTTCCTGGACATCAGACACAAGAATGATATATGAAGCTGTGACAAAGGAGGTATTTGATGATGTAGATCATCCGTCCATCGCCCAGTACAGCCGGCCCACACCGGGATATACAGGTTTAGTATTTTGTAGCTCATTAATTTTGATAAATTTAGTTTTACTTTGAGTCTTTCCAACTCCATTTTGAAAAAAGCAAAAAAATGTTATAATAATCTTTAATATACTTATAACTAGCTAACAGCCCCTCAAATGATGGGTAACTTTTATGGTGATTGATCTAAAGTTTTGTGATGATTAATAAGTTTCAGTGGTGACAAACATTTTTAAATCCCTGATAACGTAATATTGAAAAATAAATGTTTCAATTTCTTTAGCCATGTGCACAGTGTTACAGTAGGCCAATATAATTTTAGTTTATTCTTTGATATGGTTTCTTAATATAGTATGGGACTTAACGAACACAAAAGATATATTAAAAGTTTTTTTTACAATATTTCTATTCATTCTATTTCAGTTGTCTTGCTAATTGGTATTATTTTTTACAGTCACCAAATCACTACCATGTCTGTTTTTATTGGTCACTTGATGGCACTTTATTTACATATCCTTTCTTATTCTTAGTAAGCCCTATTTCTTCTTAAGTTTTTTACATATAATTTCTTCATATTTCACATCCTGTACCTTCCCCTGTTTAAATTTTTTTATTAATTTTTTTTTATTTTTTATTAGTGAAACCAGTAATCTAATTGGTAAGAATGGAAGCATATTAGACTACATGACCTTTGAAGTTTAATAACTCAATTGAAACAAAAATAGCTGGATTGAAGAATGGCAATGAGTATTTTATTTTATAATGAAAAGATTATGTTTTTGTTTATTTTTAAAAAACTAAAAATGTATTAACTGATAGCTAAGATATAAAAAAATACGTGTAAACAAATTAATCTTTAAGTCATAAGTTTAAATACAGTAAATGCAATCATCTACAGTAAGTAAACTCCCTTTATATAGTAACCAACATTTTATTTAGGCCTGTTACACACTTAAGTGGCGCATCTGCTACGCGGCGGCACGCTGCACGTGACTGCTACGCCAAGCGAAAACCAACCAATGCTTTTAAATGGGAGCTTACACACTGCAGTAGCAGAGGCATGGCGCGGATGGCGCGGTACATGCTGCGTCACTCGCTCGGTCGGTGTTGAGATGACACACGCCATCTGCATCTCGAGACTCAAGTCCACACATGTGCAGAATGCAGATACAAAGTACAGTACATAGAGAATAAAGGAATCATAAAGAGACAAAATAATAGATATTAAGGTATATAATTTAAAATAAATTAAATATTGTGTAAATTTAAAATGTAACTTGAAAGATACTGTACGCAACTCGAAAGGGAAATCAAAATATTGCTGGAAATTGGAAACATTGTTTAAAGTATCAATGTGATCGGTGGTGATGACCAAGAGGTCAAGTACGGGGACCGGACAAGCAAAATGCACTTTATTATATCACATGAAATTAATTTTGTTTTATTTCAAACAATTCGGCGTAAAAAAAAAAACAACAAATTTCATCTTTATGTTTGTTTAGGCTGCTAGCAAAATAATCAACAGTGGAAAAAAATTATAGCATTAACTTGTTTTTGTATTATAATATTCAACAATAACTTCGGGATATAGTAATAACAGAAAACGTGATTTTCAACTGTGACATTATGATTGCACACAGTGAATATAATAAATCATGACAGGTAACTAACTACCTTTCATAATTATATGTGTATAATTAACCTGCCACCAAGTGTTAAGGCTGCGGTCTACCCCAGCCAAAACAACAACAATGCCGAATGCCGCCTCGCGGCCGTAGCGCTAGGCGAGTTTGATGGCTGCAGAGGTTTACGGGGATCGTGTTTTAAAATTAACCAATTAAGATAGAGATTGGCTGTTAACTTTTTCTAAAAGTAGAAAAAAGGATCTAGTTGGCTATCTTTTTAGAATTTTTAAATACAATTTCTAATTTCAGTAATAACTATCTAAAATCATCTGTTTTTTAGTTCTGTAAATGCAGAGGTTTACGGGGATCGTGTTTTAAAAATAACCTCTTAAGATAGAGATTGGCTGTTAACTTTTTTTTAACGTAGAAAAAAGAATCTAGTCGGCTATCTTTTTAGAATTTAAAAATAAAATTTCTTATTTCAGCTATAACTGTCTAAAATCATCTGTTTTTTATAGATTTTTAACTGAAGTTTTCTATTGGTTTTAATGAACTAATTACAAAAGTGTAAGAGAGGGAAATTAGTACCGTTATTCTTCTTTAATATGACACTTTATTTATAGCTCTAGGCTTCATTTGGCAGAAGATAACACGATTCTAAAAAACCCTTGCATTTGGGTGCGCGCCAGGGGTAGACCGGGGTGGTCCCGGGCTCTGCGAGGCGGCATTCGGCATTGTTGTTGTTTTGGCAGGGGTAGACCGCAGCCTTAAGAATGAAAAAAATTCTGCGTTGCAGAGTACTTGAGTCCGTCTATGTAAAAACCAAACACTAAAATAGAAATCAAATCTCTATAGAGCTAAATCCAATGTAGCCTTTGAATGCCTATTCGTCTTTTGCGCCTCCTTTTCGCAACAACAGCCATCAAAAGAAACAGTTAATCCTCAACGGTTGCCATCTTTAACCTCAATAATAATATTTTGATAAATAAACAATATCGTAGACGCGTGGCGTGGCGTCACTATAGTGTGTGAGCTCCCTCCTCCCGCTAGCAGACGAAGTCGCATGTCACGTGCAGCGTGCCACCGCGTAGCAGATGCGCCACTTAAGTGTGTAACAGGCCTTAATCATCAATTATTAACTATTTATTTTACCACTTTAAAAATAACTGCAGTAAGAATCCTTTCTTTCATTTATTTCCATCTGTCAATGATCATAAAATTGCAGTCATATGCTTTGTTTACTAAGTCTATTTTGTAAATCAGTAGTAATGTGAAATATTTTATTGTGGGACATTGTTATTATAGTTTGTTTATTCATCACCTGGAGCAGTAAACAAATCGACAAAATAACATCTTAGATTGGTCCAAATAAGGTCTAATTTTCTTTTTACGGAGTTATAAGACATTTTCTGATGGATACCATATTTCTCCTATCATCTAGGGGCCATAAGAAATCCATTGAAACCAAAACAGCCACGACCGTTCAGTACTTTCCTCTCTAAACCCTTACATGCACTCTTTTATTATATAAGATACCAACAAGTAAAAATAACAATATAAATGTAACATCAGTAACCACATTTCCTGAAGTGGCATTTGATATCAGGCTGTGGTAGATAGCACCGCCGGTGATAACAATGCATCAGTTTGCTGAAGTCCTATAACGGAAAACCTTCTTATCTGAGTCAATGACCCTCTTGACTTTTTCAATCCCTGATTAAGATACTAATAGTGAATGTCTCTCTTTAATTTGAGTGTTGAGCCAAACTTTTCTAGTTTTTAAAATTTCTTGGAGTATGATGACATTTATTCATACCTTGACACCAGATGATTTCTCTTCCACTACTTTCTTCAACACTGATATGCTAATTGTGGTAAAACTTAGCATCGTGAAGAACGGCATGAACGTTTTAAAAAGCTGGCTAAATATGTCCACTGTGTACTTGGGAAATGGAAACTTCTGGATGGATGTCTGAAAACAAATATTATACTGTAAAGATCAGAAGTATAAGTACCGTAATTAATAATATCTCAAACTTTAACTCAAAAGAAATGCTAAAGAACAATAAAAAATTTAAGAGCTATAAAAGCAAAATTACAGATTTGCTGATTGTTTAGAATAATGAAGTAAAATATCAATATTTATTTTTATCTTAACCAGAACAATATTATTTCACAGTGTTAATGAAATGCGGCGATTTAAAATTTACACCTTTCGCGAGCAATGGACCAGCTAGTTGAACCTATCTGTACTATAGAAAGTGGTTTCAGCACCTACCCATGTTAAAGGATAAAGATTGCTAGTCTATGGTATTCCTTGGTCGCTGTTTCAGACCTTGGAGGAATTATATATAAGGAGTGGCCACGTCCTTATGGATATACCATGCTAAAGTGAAGCCGGCCGCTCCCCTCCACTAGAGTGGCACGGCTGGCCGTAGAGTGGCATGATGCCGCCGCTGTAACACGGGCGAGATAGGAAAAAACGGGACCCGCGCAACTTTGAATTAAAATCCTGAGCACACCAGGCAAATCACATAGAACAGCTTTTGCATTTTAAAAGAGGATTAAATTCTCTATCAAGTGATATAATTTTGTTCTAGATAAAAACATATTTTAATTTATAAAGGGACATTAAAGTAAAATATCTGTATTGAAGAGATGATTTTAATACATTAAAAACGAAATTTAAATTATCTCAATGTATATGTGTTACTGTAAAATTGATTTTATTGTGTAGTACAATACTCTTAACAAAAATAAATGTAAGAATTGATGTTTTTTAATGTAAATTGCTTATTATAATTTGTAAAAAACGTTAAGAGGTGTATTCTTTAAGTGCTTGATGTTCAGAATCATTTAGGCTACAATATATTAGACAGTAATTTGTTGGCATATAATTAATTACTCATAATTACTTTTAATGGGTTAATAATAATAAAATAACCAAATAATAAGAAGTACGGAATTTAGGGTACAATAACTTAAAACTAACTTATAAACAATAGACGATTATTCGTCAAATACTTAGTAGACTATATGTACTAACAAGAACAACTACCCTTTAAGGTTATCAGCACAATTAGAATGATTTATTTATATTAATAAAATATTACTAATTATGATTACGGTTTTTTATAATAGTATTAAATTTAGTCGACGTTTGTAAAATACATAGCCTTAACATAGTTATTTTTAACTTGATAAATATAGACCTAAAACTTAACAAATTATTTGAAAACTTTTCTAAAATTTATTCTGTTATTTAAAACAACTAATTACATTTAAACTTCCATGATTCAACGACTCGGTAGCCCTCGCCATTTGACGAGAGCGGCGCGGCGCGGCGGCTTCGCTCCTAGCCCCGCGTGGCCACTCCTTCCATATAATTCCTCCAAGTTTCAGACACACTTGTATTTACATTTTACATATGAGTTACTATTTATAACTAAGAAAACGAACCAGAACGATCACTGTTTTTAATTTCCCTTTATAACTGAACAAAAGCTAAAAAAGGCGGATGAAAAAACTTTAGTACTTGCGCAGGGGTCTCTCAGTACCCCAATGCACCGTTCTGTAAACACACTATGCACTGCGGAAATTGCCGGAAAATTACCTGGCCAGCTCCATGACATTAGCATTGAAGAGCAGCACAAGAGAGTATCAAAAATATTTTAACTAGAAACAGAAATTTACGACCTTAAGGTCTTTGAACATTGCACCCAAGTATGTAAAGGGAACCTTAGATGTACAAAAGCTTTAATTTTTTTCTATGGTCTTAATTTTTTTTTTATGAACTTTATGATATTTCAGCAGAATATTGCATAACATGTAGTCAGCTATCACTAATTTAAGAAAAAAGACAATATATAGTGCATAAATCTGTTAAATTATTTTTTAACAAATTTTCAACTAAAAACTCGTATAAAGTCAATAGTTAGAGCACAATTACATCGTTGCCAATGAATAGAGTGGGATGGACCTATGTGTAACAGGGTGGTAAACTTGCCTTAAAAGTATAAAACTTAAATGGTCATGAGCATCTTTGGTAGGCAGATGCGAGCATCCTCTGTCGGCTGTTCCGATCATCTTCTGTTGGCGCTCGCGAGTGTTCTTCCTCAGTGGTCGCGATTGTCTTCAGATGGCGGTTGCAGGCATCCTCTCTCGGCGGTCGCGAACGTCCAACGTCGGCGGTTATGAACGTCTTGATCAGCGGTCACGAACACTTAGATCGGCGTTTGTGAGCATCTCCGGTCGGCGGACTCGAGCGTCTTGATCAGCGGTCGCGAGCGTCTGAATCAGCGATCGCAAGGGTCTTGATCAGCAATCACGAGCATCTTCACCAGCGGTCGCGAGCGTCTCCGGTCAGCAGATCAAGCGTTCTTGTTTAGCGAATACAGGCTGATTAAAAATCCCAGTTCAGTCACCAATCTCCTGGTTATTTCCAGGTTTTTCCTGGTTTTGTTGAATCCTGACATTTTTCCGGTTGGTATACACCCTGTTGAATCTACCAAAGATTGGGTTTTTATCAAATGAACCATAATATAATTGTTAACTTGAGAAATATAACTTTGCACGATAAAAAATACTTAAATAAAAGATCAAACTTAAACAATCCCAAATATCATAACACATAACAGCCCTGAATAGTTAAAAAACAAAAGGCAATACTGTAGTTAATCATATTGACTCTTTCTATTCCTTTTAATTGAGGTCAATGACAATAAAACTAATGATTCTTGTTAGTTTAACTTTCAAGGAAATCATAAAATTTAACACGTCTTGCACATGGCACCAATTAGGTGAAAAATTAAGATAAACTTCTAATTTTTCAAGAGGGAATTGAAAGAATTTTAAAGTGATATAAAAGTTAATATAATACCAACTTCAAGTGAAGTGATATAAAAGTTAGTATAATACCAACTTCAAGTTATAGGGTTTAAATTGTTAAAGATACCACCCTAAAAATAGAAACACTGTAGGTACTAAAAATGTCAATAACAAACTTAAATCTACCATTTTTTGTAGTTAAATATTTTCTGTTTTTAAATAAATTAAAAAATTACGGTACCGGTATGTCTAATACTAAATTATGCACCAATTTTTTAACTGTATTACAGTGTAAAAATTCAAGTATTTAATATTTTACAACCCAGTCAAGGGATTATGACCAAATATGACCAGAGTTTAGAATTATTATGAAATTAGTCAGATAGATCTATCATACAATTTATATTAACATTCTGTAGTGGGATCTGAAGCATCCATGCAACCAAGCTGTAGTGATGCTGAAGGTCTCATTACAATTAGTAGGCAAAATAAACATTACAATATGAAATATAATATTAAAAATTTGTCATAAAATCATAAATACTAATTAAAAGTACATAAATAACAACAATAAAAATATTGATTGATTATACCTAATTTACTAAAGAATTAAGAATATGGATATATCAACATTTTTTGGGGAAATCTGAAGCATCAAACATCCAGGCTGTAGTGAAATGTAATTAAATTAATAGATATGATTTTAATAATCATATCTATAGATAATAAATTCTGTAAGAGCCCAATAATAAACTTATCAATAAATAATAAATTTCTTCATGCAATGTAGGCTACTAAAACTTTTCTAGTAAAAACAAAAAACTACACACTCTTGCGTCCTTGTCTTGTTTTTGTTCCTCGGTACCATATCCACTTTTAGAAGTCCAATGTATAAAGGGATTTAATGATTTTTAAAGAGCGAAACCTAAGACGTAGAAGGAGACATTGAAAGGTTAAAGGAAGAGTTAAAAAAATAAAATTAATTAATTAATTTTTTCTTAACGTAAAAGAATTGGGACGTCCTAAATAAATAAAAAACTATATAGTCATGAAAAACAAAGTAAAAAGAAAGAAGAAAAATATATCTTTTAAGTTTAAAATAAAGAAAAAAAGTCAAAAAAATTATTGAATAAAAATGTAATTAATAAAAATTGTACATAAGTGCGAATACTTCAATTCTTTTTTGTAAATTTCCATGCAATAAGAAACTTTGCTGGGGGAATACAATTATTATTATTGTTACAAGTTTAAAATACTTTTTGGGAAAATAATTATCTCCAAACTAAAACTGAAAAGTTAAATTTAAATACAGTTTACAGTTAAGTAATTATCCTTGGAGACAAATAATAGGCTTTACCTCAATGCCTTGAAAAGTAGTTCTAGTTCAAGGTTTTCTGGATATCTACTCAAACTTGAAAATAACAGCCAATAAGGCCTACTTTGGCTGTGGAATATTTGTTGACAGTAAATTAATTGATTGAATGCCAATATTTAAAATGAAAACTTTTTTGTAACTGATATGAAATTTGACTTGTAGAATAATAATTATTAGGCCACTATCACTCAAAAGCATTTTAATTTTATATTTTTGATAAGCATGACGAATATTACTTAGCAGGAACATATCTTCATTTGATTTAGAATTTATTGATACATAACCAAACCACAAAACTATGTTGTTGGAAGAGACATTGAAGGTAAGCTGCAAGAAATTTATACTGTACTTACTGAAAATTCAGGTGGTGTCTCGGAACTGCTAACAACTTTAATGTATGCGTTATCTATTGCCATTTGCATTGCAAGGAACCCCTTGAACAGGTAGCTATCTGAAAATGTATAAAAGGCAATGAGAATGTCAACTGATATACATTTTTTTAATGAATGAAAATTGGCTATTGTTTCATTCATGTTCAAGACATGATTTTGATATTTCCTCATTCATTTAAAATATACACATAATAAAATTAGCCATGAGATTGTTTGTCAAAAATTTTTTTTTGTATTATCATTTAGAAAACCCCTTTCAAAAAAAGTTTTATGACAACTTATACCAAAACTTACGACACCAGTATTAAAAAACAATTTTGCATAAACAATAGAAACCTGTTAAAGTGACCACAGTAGAGTCCCGTTATAGCAAACCAAACGATTCTAAAACACACCCATTCTGAATGCATTTCATACACATTTCCTCACGATTATCAGGATTTCAGCAGGGAAATCAGAACACTAATTTTTATTGACTTTAGAACAACAACAAAATCCTGATTGTTGATATTTTACACAGAATTATCATCATTAGCCAAGTACCCGTCACTATTGCAGCCACTTTTCTATGACACGATCATTGTTAGCAAGCTACTGTATATTTTCCGTTATTTAAGATGGTTTTGTGACCAGTGACGGCTTTACCACAGTACGATTATCGAGTACCGTTACCATTTGTCGTAACTGAGTAAACAGCAAGAGTAAACAAGCAAATATATTGCTTAACAGCAAAAATTCACTAACTTAACCACAGTGTGCACCCAATTTGTGTAGAATAGTGGGACTCAACTGTATTAATAAAGCATCATCGGAATATATAACAAGATACTTATAAAAAGTACAAAACTTGTTGTCTTCAAGAAGTCATAATCAGGTCAGAAAAAAACTACAAGATATATGGTTAAAATCTACAGCAACAAAAATTAACCTAAAATATCACAATGTAAAGAATTGTTTTAAATATTTTAATGGACTGTAATTATCAGAAAATAAAAAATTCTGCTTCTTGAAATTTAGAAAAACATTCTAACAAAAAATTCTAATAAGCAACCTGATGAGGAAAGATGATTGTTAAATGAGTACATGGGATTTCATTGTTTCAGTTGTTAATCAGTAAATTAGTTTAGTAGTGTTCACTAAAAACCCAAAGAAATAAAAACACCAATTCATGTATGGAACTAAATATTAACTGTAAGAAATACAGGGTGATTTACGACGAAGTGCAGAAATTTCGGGAGCTGATTCTACACATGAAAATAAACAAAAAAGGCCATATAAACATATGTCCTAAAATCCTTCGTTTAGCCGCTAGCCGCCAGTAGACGAAAGAGGTATGTTCACCGACGCCCCAAGAAGACTCGCTCTGATTGGTCGAGAGCTGGCATAGGCCCCGCCCCCTCTTCTCTGATTGGTCGACAGCTGGCATAGGCCCCGCCTCCTCTTCTCTGATTGGTTGAGAGCTGGCATAGGCCACGCCCCCCTCTTCTCTGATTGGTCGAGAACTGATTTGGGCCACGTCCATTTTTTAAAATGGCGGTTGTTCTCGCCCAAGGAAGACTATGGGGACGAGTCCATTATCTGCTGGTGCCTTGTGACTGAGGGGAAGAAACTATGTGTTTTTTTTCTGTTTCGGCGGCTATGCTACATAAATGTATCTATGACAATACTATATAAAATGTATCAATGGATAAGATATGAAATATACATGATCAACGGTTACACTATATAATATGATATTGCGGTTATACTATATAATATACATCAATGACTATAATGTAAAATGTACATAATCAACGATTGCACTATATATAATGAAAATGCAGCTATAATATACACTATACTATACAATATGAAATGTGCTCAAGGCTATACTATATATTATGCATCGATGACTTTACATTAAATATACGCGATCAATGCTTATACAATATGAAATGCAATCGCCACAATACTATACAAAATATTAATGAATATAATGTTAAATAAACATGATCAACGGTTATACTATATGAAATTTATCGCGGTTATTCTCAGCATCAATGACTAAAATGTTAAATATAAATGATCCACAATCATACCATATGAAATGATGGAAACAAAGAATATAATGATAAATATACATGATCAACGGTTATACTATATGGAACGTACCTGTGGCTATTTCTCTGCATCAATGGATATAATGTATAATGTGTAAAAACAATGGTTACACTATATAAAATGAAAATGCGGCTATAATATATAATATACATCAATGGCTGTAATGTTCAATATCCCTAATCTGGTTATACTATATGAAATGTGCCCAATACTATACTATGTTCTATGCATTTTTGACTTTACGTTTAATATACGCGATCAATGCGTTTACTATATCAACGGTCATACTATATGAATTTTATTAGCGGATATTATCTGCATCAACGACTGTAATGTAACATATACATGATAAACTGTTATACTATATGAAATATACCCTTTTCTATGATATTAAAAACATTACATAAATATAATGTCCAAAATATATATAATGAAATACATAGAATACACAATATTAAAAGTCATACACCATTAGTAGTTGGTACCATAAAAAATTGGTACCGTATATTAGTAGAAATATACCAACAGCTATACTACAAAATATGCAACAATAACTATAATACCAATTGCTCATGACCAGTTACACTATATTACATGCGACCGCAACTATATAAAATATAATGTATCAATGACTACAATGTAAAATATACATGATGAACTGTTATCGTATATATCGTTTATTAATGTATATTTAACATTTTATTCATTGATATATTTTGTATGGTATAGCGGTGAATGGATTTCATATAGTATAAGCATTGATCATGTATATTTAGCGTAAAAGTCATCAATGCATATTATATAGTATAGCCTTTGGTACATTTTATATAGTATAACTATAATAGAATATATAACAATATAGTTATTGATGTTTATTATATCATTTTATATGGTGTAACCGTTAATTATGTTCATTTTACATTACATCCATTGATTCATTTTAATATTATAGTATAACTAGTTTAAGAATATTTAACATTATAAATATAGCTGCATATCATATTGTATAGCCTTGGGTACATTTTATATAGTGTAACCCTTGATAATGTATTTTTATCATTATATTCATTGGCTCCTACATTTCATATAATGTGACTGTTGATCATGTATATTTAACTTTATTGTCATTGATTCACAGAATAGCCGCTTATAAATTTCTTATAGTATAACATTTAATCATGTATATTTAACAATATATTCATTGATATATTGAGTATAGTATAGTGACCAATGCATTTCATATAGTATATGCATTAGTATATGCATATAGTATAGTGTGTATATTTAACGTAAAATGCATCAATGTATAATATATAGTATAGAATCAGGCACATTTCAAATAGTATAATTAGGAATATTTAACATTATCCATTGATGTATATAATATAGTATAGCAGCACTTTTAATACAGGGTTACCGTTGATTATGTGAATTGCACATTATAGTCATTGATGCAGAGAAATAGCCACAGCTACATTTCGTATAGTATAACTAGATTAGGAATATTTAACATTAATGTCATTGATGCAGAGAATAGCCGCCGATATACAGGGTGTCCCGCTTCCACCTTTACAAACTTTTCCAGGTTATTGCCCACGTCAAAATAAGCAAAAAAGTTCCTATAAACATATGTCCTAAAATGCTTCGTTAACCCGCTAGCCGCCATTTTGTTTTTTGCACTAAATAATTTTTAATTCCGTAACGGATCATTGTATTAAGTTAAAATTTGAACCTTCACTATAACAATATCCATTTTCAGTAAAAATATTATTTTTTTCCAATGTGTATTTTCAAAATGGCGGCCATTTAAGTTTTAAACTCAAATATCTCAAAAATGATAAATTTTATAAAAATGTTACAAGAGACAAAAAAGTTGACAAATTAAATTATCTAAACAGTGACACCAAGTTTGTAAGGATCCGACAACAAATAACGGAGTTATTGTGATTTTCCTCCAGAAAAACACTGATTTTGCACTATGTTTAATGCAAATTTAGGTTATTTTCAGAGGAAAATCCCAATAACTCCGTTATTTGTTGTCGGATCCTTACAAACTTGGTGTCACTGTTTAGATAATTTAATTTTTCAACTTTTTTGTCTCTTGCAACATTTTTAAAAAAATTATCGTTTTTGAGATATTTGAGTTTTAAATTATTAAATGGCCGCCATGTTGAAAATACACATTGGAAAAAAACAATTTTTTTACTGAAAATGGATATTGTTATAGTGAAGGTTCACGCCAAATATTAACTTAATACAATGATCCGTTACGGAATTAAAAATTATTTAGTGTAAAAAACTAAATGGCGGCTAGCGGGTTAACGAAGCATTTTAGGACATATGTTTATAGGAACGTTTTTGCTTATTTTGACGTGGGCAATAACCTGGAAAAGTTTGTAAAGGTGGAAGCGGAACACCCTGTATATCATAACCGTTGATATATATATCATAACCGCTTTCATATATCATAACCGTTGATTATGTATATTCAACAATATAGTCATTGATATATTTTGTATAGTATAGTGAAGAATGAATTTCTTATAGTATAAGCATAAGCCGCCTATATTTAATGTAGAAGTCATCAATGCATAATATATAGGATAGGATCGGGCATGTTTCAAATGGTATAAGTAGATTAGGAATATTTGACACTATTCATTGATGTATATAATATAGTATTGCAGCAATTTCATATAGTATAACCGTTGATCACATATATTAATCATTATATTCATAGTTTCCTACATTTCATATAGTACGTCTGAGGATCATGTATAACATTACAGTCATTGCCGAGAATAGCCACTGATTAATTTCATATAGTAAAACCGTTGATCATGTTTATATAACATTATATTCATTGATATTTTGTATAGTATAGAGACGAATGCAAATCATATAGTATTATCATTGATCACGTATATTTAACGAAAGCCATTTATGAAAACTGTATTGTATAGCCTTAGGCACATTTCATATAGTATAACAAGATTTGGAATACATAACATTATATTCATTGATGTATATTATATAGTATGGCAGCATTTACATTTTTTATAGTATAACCGTTGATTATGTACATTTTGTAATTGAGTCAGAGAAATAGCCACAGGTACATTTCATATTGTATAACCATTGATCATGTATATTTATCATTTTATTTATTTTCTCCTACATTTCATATAGGTTGACTTTGGATCACGTATATTAAACAATATTGTAATTGATGCAGAGAATAGCCACTGATAAATTACTATAGTATTGTATAGTATGGCGGCGAATGCATTTCATATAGTATAAGCAATGATCACGTATATTTAACGTAAAGCCATCAATGTATAGTATATAGTATAGCCTTGGGCACATTTCATAGAGTATAACTAGATTAGGAATATGTAACATTAGAGTCATTGATATGTTATATGGTAAAGCAGCATTTTATTTTTTTTTATAGTATAACCGTTAATTTTGTACATTTAATATATAGTATAGCCATTGATCATTTATATTTATCATTTTATTCATTGGCTCCTACATTACATATAGGATGAATCTGGATCATGTAAGTTAAACATTACTTTAATTGCTGCAGAGATTAGCCGCTGATAAATTACATATAGTATAGCCGTTGATCATGTTTACTTGACATTATATTCATCGATATTGTGTATGGTATAGCGGCGAATGCATTTCATATAGTATAAGCATTGGTCACATATATTTAACGTAAGCCATCAATGCATAGTATATAGAATAGCCTTGGGCACATTTCATAGAGTATAACGAGATTTGGAATATTTAACATTATAGTCATTGATGTATATTATATAGAACAGCAGCATTTTCATTTTATATCGTATAACCGTTGATAATGTAAATTTTACATTATAGTCATTGATGCATTGAAATAGCCACAGGTACATTTCATATAGTATAACCATTGATCATGTATATTTATCATTATATTCATTGCTTCCTACATTTCATATAGTATGACTGTGGATCATGTTTACTTAACATTATATTTATTTTATATTTATTTATTATTTTGTATAGCATAGCGGCGAATGCATTTCGTATAGTATAAGCATTGATCACGTATAATTAACGTCAAGCCATCAATGCATAGTATATAGCAATGCAAATGCAATGCAATGGACTTATTAATATATGAACTGCTTCAATGTAAATGGTATTCTTTACTGTATTGGAGCATGAAAATAAAATAAAATAAAATAAAATAAAATAAAATAGTATAGCCTTGGGCACATTTCATAGAGTATAACTATATTAGGATTTTGTATTTTGATAGATTAATTTAGTACATTTAAAATTATAGTTACTAATGGCAGTTAGTTATAATGATATATTTATCATTACAGTCATTGATACAGGGAATAGCCGCTGATAAATTTCATATAGAATAACTGTTGATCATGTTTATTTAACATTATATTCATTAATATTTTGTATAGTGTAGTGGCGACTGCATTTCATATAGTATAAACGTTGATCGCGTATATTTAACATAAAGTCATCAATGCATAATTTATAGTATAGCTTTGTGCAAATTTTACATAGTATAACTAGATTAGGAATATTTAACATTATAGTCATTGATGCATATTATATAGTATAGCAGCATTTTCATTTTATATAGTATAACCGTTGAGTATGTACATTTTACATCACATTCACTAATGCAGAGAAATAGCCGCAGTTATATTTCATATAGTATAACCGTTGATCATGTACATTTATCATTATGTTCATTGGTTCCTACATTTCATATAGTATGACCGTGGATTATGTAATTTTTACATTATAGTCATTGATGCAGAGAATAGCCGCAATTTCATTTTATATAGACTAACCGTTGATCATGTTTATTTAATATTATACTCATTGATATTTTGTATAGTATAGTGACGAATGCATTTTGTATAGTATAAACGTTGGTGGCGTATATTTAACGTAAAGTCATCAATGCATAATTTATGGCATAGCCTTGGGCAAATTTTACATAGTATAACTAGATTAGGAGTATTTAACATTATAGTCATTGATGCATATTATATAGTATAGCAGTATTTTCATTTTATATAGTACAACCATTGAGTATGTACATTTTACATCACATTCACTAATGCAGAGAAATAGCCGCAGTTATACTTCATATAGTATAACCGTTGATCATGTACATTTATCATTATGTTCATTGGTTCCTACATTTCATATAGTATGACCGTGGATCATGTAAATTTTACATTATAGTCATTGATGCAGAGAATAGCCGCAATTTCATTTTATATAGTATAACCGTTGATTATATATATTTCATACAATATACCATTGATAAATTATACATTGTACAGCTACAGATACATTTATACAGGGTGACCATAAAGTCTTAGGACGACTTTATAACTTTTAAACGACAAACGATATCACAACCACATTTGGTATACCGTTACTGGAAATTGTAAGCTACTTTTCTGTGTACATGGTGGTCGGATATCACCTTTGGGGGACGGCCCGTCAGGGGTCAGAAGAAAATCTTTAATGACAGCCTATGTTGAGTTGTACATCATTTTAAAGGTCTACTTCAACTGAAAACAATGCCGCAAACCGGACTTCAAAAGGTTGATCCAGTCGGAAGAAATCGCGTTTTAAAGTTTAAAAATGAAAAATACCATTATTACGTAAGAAATAATCTTACTCTTTCCTTTCGGCCGTCTGACAATGTGCTAAGTGTAATCAGGAAAACCTGCTGTATTAAGAAGTACAATGAAAAGTGAAAGCGGTGCCTCTAGGTCAGGGTTTTCTCATCCACTGGACTTCCCCCTTAATGGCTTTTATCTGTCTAACAGTTCACTTATCAGTACCACTCAAGCTACAGTAGTTTTTGCAGCCATATCCTGTTACTTAAGATTTATAAGTTTTAAAAGATGTCGCTTAGTGAGCGGGAAAGAATTACACTCTTAATGATGCGCGGCTGGGGTGATAATGTAAGACCATTTGCAGAAGTCACACAATTATTCAATGCTACTTTTCCTGATAGAGCTCCTATTTCTAAATCCACAGCACAGTACACAGTTGCTCGCTTTGTAGACACTGGTACTGTTAAGGATCGTGCCAGATCTGGACGACCAAGTACTGTGACAGACGAAGACGGCTCATTAGACATTCTTCAGTCTTTCGTTGAAAACCCAAAACAATCAGTTAGATCAGCAGCACAATCTCATGGAATAGGTCGTGAATCAGTTCGCAAAGTATTACAGAAGTCTGGTTTCAAGGCATACTGGGTTACCCTGTTGCAGGAACTAACCGAAGATGATTTTGATCGCCGGATGGAATTCAGTGAAATTATGATGAATAGAATTGACCAAAGAGAAATACTTTTGGACGACATTGTATTCTCAGATGAGTCGACTTTTATGTTGAATCGCCATGTTAACAGGCATAACTGCCGGTATTGGGATAATGTTAATCCACACTGGATGAGTGAGTGTTACACACAACACCCCCAAAAAGTAAATGTATGGGCAGGTATCGTACGTAATTCGATTATAGGACCATTTTTCATCGATGGAAATTTAAATGCCAATAAGTATCAGGATATGCTCCAAAATGAGATTGTTCCTGCTTTACAAGCTACTCTGGGCGATGACTTCCAATCATGTTTTTTCCAACAAGACGGAGCACCGCCACACTATGGTGTTCAGGTAATGCAATACTTAGATGCAGTATTCCCACACCGGTGGTGGATTGGAAGACGAGGTGCGATTGAGTGGCCGGCTCGTTCCCCTGACCTAACTCCGCTTGACTACTTCCTATGGGGCTACATCAAGGACAAAGTGTATCGAACTCAGCCTACAGATCTGAATGAACTGAGACATAGGATATCACATGAAGCTCAAGCTATTCCACGAGAATACATACAAAATGCAGTAGCCGCCTTTTATAACCGGTTAGCATATTGCCAGACGACCGATAGTGGACATTTTGAACACCTACTTTAAAAGACTTTCTGTAAGTATTACCCTTAACTTCTATTTGCTACAGTGATAATGGTATTAAACATTTTTTAAACTTTGAAACGCGATTTCTTCCGACTGGATCAACCTTTTGAAGTCCGGTTTGCGGCATTGTTTTCAGTTGAAGTAGACCTTTAAAATGATGTACAACTCAACATAGGCTGTCATTAAAGATTTTCTTCTGACCCTTGACGGGCCGTCCCCCAAAGGTGATATCCGACCACCATGTACACAGAAAAGTAGCTTACAATTTCCAGTAACGGTATACCAAATGTGGTTGTGATATCGTTTGTCGTTTAAAAGGTATAAAGTCGTCCTAAGACTTTATGGTCACCCTGTATAGTATAACCATTGATACTTTTTTTACATTATATTCATTGATGCATAATATATAGTATACTTTAGCAACATCTCCATTTTATATAGGATAACCATTGATTATATTTATTTTACATTATAGTCATTGATGTATATTATATAGTGTAACCGTTGATCATGTATATTTCATATCTTATCCATTGATACATTTTATATAGTATAGTCATAGATACATTTATGTATCATAGCCTCCGAAACATAAAAAAAGCACATAGTTTCTTCCCCTCAGTCACAAGGCACCAGCAGATAATGGACTCGTCCGCGTAGTCTTCTTTGGGCGAGAACAACCGCCATTTTAAAAAATGGACGTGGCCCAAATCAGTTCTTGACCAATCAGCGAAGAGGGGGGCGTGGCCTATGCCAGCTCTCGACCAATCAGAGAAGAGGAGGCAGGGCCTATGCCAGCTGTCGGCCAATCAGAGAAGAGGGGGCGGGGCCTATGCCAGCTCTCGACCAATCAGAGCGAGTCTTCTCGGGGCGTCGGTGAACATACCTCTTTCGTCTACTGCCGCCATTTTGTTTTTTACACATAATAATTTTTATCTCCGTAATGAATTGATGGATTTACTTCATATTTGGCATGGACTTTTACGACAATAATGGTAATTTCCAGAAAAATAGTTATTATTTTCCCATGTCTATTTTTAAAATGGCGGCCATTTTGAAATTTTAAACTCAAATTTCTCAAAAACGGCACATTTTGTCAAAATTTTATTTCATACAAAAAAGTTGACAAATTAAATTATCTAAACAATGATACGATGTTTGTAAAGATCTAACAACAAATAACGGAGTTATTGGGATTTTTCTGCAAAAAAACATGGATTTTGCATTATAATTAATGCAAATTTAGGTTATTTTAATAGAAAAATCTCCATAACTCCGTTATTTCTCGTCAGATCTTTACAAACTTGGTATCATTGTTTAGATAATTTAATTTGTCAACTTTTCTGTCTGAAATAAAATTTTGACAAAATTTGCCGTTTTTGAGAAATTTAGTTTAAAATGGCCGCCATTTTAAAAATAGACATAGGAAAATATTAATTATATTTCTAGAAATTACCATTATTGTGATAAAGGTCCATGACAAATATGAATTAAATTCATCAATTCATTACGGAGATAAAAATTATTACGTGTAAAAAACAAAATGGCTGCTAGCGCCTAAAAGAAAGATTTTAGGGCATATGTTTATATGACCTTTTTTGTTTACTTTCATGTGTAGAATCAGCTCCCGAAATTTCTGCACTTCGTCGTGAATCACCCTGTATGTTCCTACCTCATGATTTAACTGGTTTTTTTCCAGTTTTACAATTTTATTTCTATACCGGTAACTGTGCAGTTTCTAGTTAACGAAATTTCTTAAATAAAATCAGTTTATTCTTGAAAGTTTACTCAAGAATTCCTTCCTCACCTCCTTGATCGGTTGGCCCGGCTGGTAGGAATTGGGGGAATAGATGTTTAGTGTCCCATTTTGGAATTGTGCTTCGAATTTTATACTTGAAATCCTTGGGAATATCAGAACCATTGTCGACATTTTCAAACACTATTCCGTATCCGATATAGTTTGTGAATGTTGAAACGTTTTCGTACTTCAAGTGGAATAACTCTTCCAGCTTGTATTCTGATTCCACAACATCGAAAGATTCTGTAAAAAAAATTATATTAATTAACAAGTTACAAGTTAAAGCCATATAAATCTCATTCATTAAAAATAAAACTTTTAAAGCATTTTTGACCTTTATGGTTTTATTTAGCTTAATATAAGTTTACATTGATTTGTCTGTATTTTTTCAAAGACAAGTGTTTTGTTTCTTTTTGAAAGCTTATATGAGGCTTTAGCAAATGCAATTTTCATAATTAATTACAATTACAATTAGCTAAATAAATTAAGTTTTTGAAATTATTAATTTGCTAAGTAAACAAGAATAATAATAGCAAAAGCTGAAGTGTACCGAAGAACATTCAAAACTTACCTAATTTTGTACTATTTTTCAAATAATTGATCAATGTTTTGTTGAACTCTCCAATTATTTTTCGAGTAAATGGTGTATCCGGAGTGTAAGCAAAGTTGACTTGGTCGTGATGAATAAAGCTGAAAAAAAAAACAGTAACTATTTTATATTAGTAAGGGAGTCAAAAAATTAACAGACACAAATCTAAAACAATAAGCATTATAATACAAATCCAAGATGAGTACCAGAAAGAAAAAAGGATGTTAAAAAATATGAAAAATATTTAATATTTAATATGAAAATATAAATTATCTACCAATTACTAAACATTGCTTAATGTTTTGAAGACATAAGTCTTGCCATAAACATTTTACAGATGAAGCCAAATTGCAAGTCATTTTAGTAAAAGATGAAGTTAAGGTTTATTTAAAGATATCCCCTTAAAGTTTAAGATAAGAAGTAGTTCTGTTTTAAATTATGTGCCACTTTAGTGATACATAAACTCATAAATTTTATGAAAATCGCTTGTAGCTTTATAGTTTTACTAGAAGATTGTGCAATGACCACATCTGAAGAGACTGAGGAACAAACCTTGGTCTTAAACACACAAAGGACCACTTTCCTACACAATGAAGAAAAAATAGTGCTGCACATATTGGCTGACCTGTAGTCTCTGACGGTTTTTTCATTCAGTACCGGGTTGACCATCTCTGGCACAACGTTGGCCTTCTGTCCGATGACGTCATTCTGCCGCATCCACGCCACGAGCCAGAACAGCAGCACCGGCAACACGAGTTCCACCAGTGTGATGAACCAGTGCCTCTTCCGTACAATCACGTTCTTCCACATCAGCACCTGGCATTTCCGCCAGAAGTACGACATGTTGCTGCGTCGGTGTTCCTTCTCCTCGCACAACTGATCGGTGCTCTGCAACAGATAAAAGACGAGAATGAATACAGTGCTCTCTCTTTAAAGATACTGTACTTCCTAGTTATACGGAGGCTATTCGTTTTTAAAAGTTATTTTTGAGAAGAATAATGTATGAGCATTGTGTAAAAATGACAATTCTTGAGTTCTGATTCCCAGAAGGCAGCCGTGTCTGCAAGGACCTGTGCAAATGCATCTCAGCCTGCAGCCGCCACACCAACCAGCTACACACATACTTAGCCAGGTTTACAGCGCACTGCGGTGGTTAGGTTAAGTGTGTTATAGATAAGTATGTTAAAAGTAGTTTCAAAAGTTATTCACAGTGAAAATAACACATGCACTTAATCACTAGAAACATCAACAATGACTACTAGCTGATGAAGCGTGGTACCGTCAGCGATCTGAACTTGGGATATTTATAGATGTGTAGAAGGCTATAGCCTTATTATGTTACGTAGATTTAAATAACCTGTTATGAATTAAGGAAAGTATTTCAGACAAATTGAGCAATAAAATATCTCATCTTACTGCCACAGCGCACACTATAAACTAATAGTATTCGTATAACAAACAAGTACCCTGTTCCTTCCAACTAACATTTCCATTGGCCAGTCTGATGTAAAATATTTCGAAGTTGAGTCACCAGTGAGTCATCATTTTAGTTGTTGGGATGACAAATTGTGGGCTTTCAAAACTAGATATTCACTATTTTTAAAGAGCTGATACAAGAGTTATTATAAAAAAAAGATACTGATACTTCTAATATGTTACATTAAAATTTTAGGAATAAAAAATTGAAGAAATAAAGTTTTGTTCTTTACAAAATATTTTTAAAATGCAATGCACATACTAAAAATATTGTACAATGAAACAATAACTTACAGTGAGATACTAAACAGTACAGTAAATAATATCAAGATTGACACGTGAAAAAAGGAGAAGTACCGTGAATAAAATAAAATAAAACTAATTGGAAATTATTGCTGTTCCACAGAACACTATCCCATACTCTAATACGAGTAAGGTAGGATATTTGTATGTATGTACATGGATCTCGAATATGGTTCTAACAATTATCTTCAAACTTTACAAATAACTTTTTTGGTATAAAAATAACATCTATATAGGTCTATATGATAGGAAAAATCTATTTGTTATAATCTTGAATCTAAATCCTAAAAAAAATTTAACCGTGTGCATCAGTATAATTATTTGTTTTTCCATTGTAGTGCATCAGTATAAATATGTGTTTTTTTCCATTGTAGCTATTTACTGAATTACTGAAGGATACTGATGAATAACAACATTTATCCGTTTTAAATCATATTTCAGACTGGTAATTATAAATGTTTACATAAATAAAAGTAGAGCAAAAGGATAAAACAACTAAGTAACTTGTAGAATTGGAATTGAATAAAAAAAATAATTACAATGATCAAATTTGTAGAAGTAAAATCCACGTTACAGATTTGACATGTATTAAACAAATTTATAACACAATGCAGCACCCGTGCATTTTTGCGATTGAAATCTGTTAGTGCGCAGAACACTAAAAAAATAACCTAACTTTGTACATCTCTGAGGTTACCATGATTTATGGGAACTATTAAACTGTTAGTATTAAACACAGATGCTATTATCAAACATTGCAGGCACATGGCCATAACGTTTAACAGTACCAGATGTCAGATTTTAACAGACTTGTTAAACACTCTCTCTTAAATAATCAAATTACTAGCACCTCTTAAATTATAGTCAGGAGCAATAGAACAGGCGTGTCAAGGTCAAGTCTTTTAATAAGCCAGCTGATTTTTGCTCATTTAACTACATGTTAACTAGGAATACGCTCCGATGTCCGTCCCGTACAAGAATTTTTTACTCACTTTTTGAGTTATTAAGTGACGCTTTTTATGGGTTTTTTTTTAGGGAGAGGTAAGAAAAATGCATTACGCACACAGGTGGCAAGTCTGTAGTGTGGGGCTCCCCTAAAAATGGGTTTACCCACTAAAAAAACCTCCTCTACTCTTTAGGATTCTAACCTGGAATTGTTTATCACATTACGTCAGGCTAGCAGGTTGTCTAGTTTACTTCTCTTTCAAAATTTAAGACTAATTCCAGACTTTTTCAAGACTTCTTTAGTTTTTTCAAGACTATTGCACTACTCGACATATAATTTCTATTTTACATTTTACAAAATTATTTAGACAGTTGCCGCTAACACATTTGTTATAAAATAGTATACACATACCTTCCCTCAAGCAGCTCAAATTTTATTGTTGAATATAATCACTTCATGTTTTGCCGAGAATACGACATTGTCAAGTGATACAAGAACATACCATCCATTTAAGGATTGGTCAAGGATCAAAATAGACAAACTGAACTGTCTTTGTGATATGTTTTGTCTATTTAAGGCCGGTTCCTACGTGGGCGACAGATGCGACGCTACAAGAGCGACAAAATTTCAAACAAATGTATAAGCGTTGGAGCGTTCTTAGTGGGCGACAGCAGCGACAACAATTTACAATGTATAACGTTATGGCGATGCAAGCTTGTCGCTGGTGTTGCTCCCGTCGCTCTCGTCGTGTCGCATCTGTCGCCCACGTAGGAACCGGCCTTAATCCTTAAGACCAATCCTTCGATGGATAGTATGTTTTTGTATCACTTGACAATGCTATATTCACGGCAATGCATGTGGTGATAATATACAACAAATTTGAGCTGCTCGACAGAAGGTATGTTCATACTATTTCAGTCTTCAATGGCAGTTCAGTGGCTAATAAATTTTAGTCTTCAATAATAAATCAATAATAATAATAATTTGAATTAAAATAATGCACAAGTGTGTAATTCTAATTTTTATTAAATACTAGCTGTGTGCCTGTCCTTTGTAGGGTTGTTTAGTTTATTATTAAAATAAATAATATAAATAATTCCACAAATTCAATAGTGATATCAAATTTATAGAACACATAAAAATGCATAAATTTGTTAATAATTAAAATGTTGATTCTCCTTGTTTTTCTTTAGCTTATAGGCCAATGATGGTTAACACCATTTTTAGGCCATTTTCAGCATACACTGAATCAAGAGTCAATACCAGCGTCTCCGCACGGTGGTAGCAAGCATTTACTGTCTACAGTCGCAAGTGATTTGATTGGGAATCATAAGCGTCTCCAGTTAGCAATCTTAATCGGCGATCACGAGCGTCTCCATGATTAATTTTTTATAAATTTCAAGACTAGAAGGCAAATTCAAGACTAATTCCAGACTTTTCAAGACCATTGTTAAATTCAATACTAATTCAAGACTTTCCAGATTTTCAAGACTACTAGACACCCTGGCTAGGCCTAAATTTGGCTAACGCCGGTGGGGCTTACTCCTTATCCAGCCACTCGATCAAGGGATCTGGGCCACTTTGCGGTCCAGATCGGTTTCTTTTCCAGGAGGATGCCCCGGACGAACTGTGATAAACAATCCCAGTTTTCCTCATCCTCCAAGATCTTTTGGCAGACCGAGTCCACCGAAAATGCACCAAAAAATCTGTGTGGCCTTCAGGCGGGGCCCTTCCCAACGGGAGCAGCGGAAGAATGTGTGTTCCGCATCGTCGGGAACGCCCGAGCAATAAATGCAGTCCGGTGAACCGGTCTTGCCCATCCGGTTCAGGTACGACCGAGATAGCAGTGAATTGTCAAGAATTGGCTGCCGTTCCACCCATGGTTGGATGTGCTTGATAAGTCGCGCAGTCTATCGTCCTCGGGTGTCGTGCTCCCAGCTGTGTTGCCACTGCTGGAAGGTTCTGGAGCGCTCTTCTGTTCTTGCCGTGTCCTTTTAATCTCGCCTTGTCTCTGATAAATTGCCTTCCTCTCTCCTGCCAAGAGCTTGACAGGGATAACTCCGGCGACCACCAGGACGGCAGGCTCGGACACTGTCCGGTAGGCGGAACACACCCCGAGCGCCGCTCGACGTTGAACCCGGGCGAGTCGCAATCTGTACTACTCTTTATCGAGAGCGTCTACTCACACCTCTGCTCCATAAAAAGCACGGACTGAACCGCGGACATCAACAGACGTCTTCTGCTGTCGTGGAACCCCGCAGACCATAGTAAGCCATCAGCCTAGTTAGCGTACGTAGTTCCTTAGTAGGCCATCAGCCTACTAAGGAAAGTGACTACCTTAGCGGCCTAGTCCGCCGTACGGAATATCTGATCCCTCCAGCTTAACTTGGTGTCCACCATAATCCCGAAGTACTTAGCAGCACGAGTTGATTGGACCACCTTCCTTCCTACTCAGAACGGAACGACGGTCTCCATCCTCTTCTTCGTAAGGATCACAATCTCTGTCTTACGGAGAGTAAGCGAGAGAGCGTGATCGAACATCCATGTGTTGACCACACGCATGACTCGGTTCAACTTTAGTTGGGCCAGCTCAACGTTGCGTGCGACAATGAGAGCTGCAACATCATCGGCGTACCCAACCAAAGTGGTTTCCTCAGGCATCTCCAACCTCAGGAGGCTGTCATAGGCAACGTTCCAGAGATCCTGGCCGAGTATTGAATCTTGCACGGCACCAGAAGTGACTTCCATCGTCCACGTTCCGTCCCTTGTGTCGTAAATCAGGCTTCGAGAGCGGAGATAATCCGCAACAAGATAAGTCGCAACAGATATGCAGGAACGCGAAAGGTGTTGCGAAGCGCATCTAGCATATCGACCCACCTCGCCGAGTTAAAATCATTCTTGCATAAGCGTAACAAAGAAGCACTACTTAGCGAGAGAAATGGTCGTGGCTCTCGGCTCTCTTCACAGCTCTCTTGACTTCGGTGATAGCGTCAATCGTTGACCGTCCCTTTCTGAAGCCGTACTGACGGGGGCATAAGTACCCAGCAGCTTCCACGGCAGACGTCAGGCGGGAACGGATCAGCTTCTCGGGCAGCTTCCCAGCCGTGTCCAACATGCAAAAAGGCCTGTGGGACGACGGCAGCTCGGGATCACCTTTGCCCTTGCTGATGAGTACCAGTCTGGCGGTTTTCCAGGGAGCCGGAAACGCCCTTTCTACCAAACAGGCGTTGTACATTCTCAACAACAAATCAGCATTAATTGAAAAAATACTTTCTTTAAAGCCTCGCTGGGAATCCGTCCGGGTCAGGAGCCTTGTTGCTCTTTATAGGGACAAGGAGCAACGGAGGTTTCCATCTCCTCGAATGTGAAGAGTGGAACGTCATCTAACCGTCCAAAGTCAACCGGCGTACATCCTAGGCCTAGCCTACAAATACAAACAATGATTTTAGCTAAGACCTCAAAACAAGCAAGTAACTTAATAATAATTATGCTTATAATATTAAAGGTAAATATATTGTAGAGCGAAAAAACAATACAATTTAAAATCCATGATTGCAAATTAATAAAAATCAAGTAATGTAAGTATTGTAGAATTACGCTTACTTAACACTTAATGCATATTTTGTTACCTGAGACATAGGCTAGAATGGCACAACACATTCTAATTAGTTGTTCAATTTAAATCTTTCTCCCAAATAGATATTTGTTGTATCCCATAAATTAGTTAATCGCATAATTCCGTACGACAGCAATTCATTCCACATCAACATGCCTATCTTTTGGTATAATTTATAACTTCAACAAGTAAACATAAGTGTTGATCTATTTAATTTAACAAGGTCTGTCAAAATATCAATTAAATTTTATTTAAAAACGAAACATAACGGCGAGCAGATATAAACAAGAAAAGGTTATGTTAATATGTTGAATGTTGTTTTCAGCAAACACAGCAACAAACTCAGCTGCGATGGGGGAATATAAACTCAAAACTGATCATAGCAACTACATTAGTGAAATCATGTAGCCTAAACAACTAAAGTTCTGTCAAAAATTCCGGAAAATAAGCTTTTTTAATACTTGAAAATAATTGCCCGATTATAGTTTATTACCTAGTTTAAAATACATAAAATCTAACTTGAGAATTTCATTGAAATCAAATCAGTAATAAAAAAGCCTTTTGGGGGTCAAAAATTCGCCTAAGAGAAATTTAAAGTCGCTCTAAAAGAATTTTTATTCTCTATGTTCCATAGAGTAAAAAATTCAATTAGCTTGACCTTCACCCGCCCGTTCTATTGACGCCGACTATACCAATGTACTGTATTTTAAAATCATGTGATGAAATGTAAATGAAAATATAAAATAAAACATCACAGGGTATCAACATCAATTTTACAGCAATAACTAATATGACTATCATAAGGTCGCTCTTTTGCAACTTCAGGGTCATAAAGTCAAAATGAGTAGTCAGTAAATATTATTTTAGTTGCATCATTGAAGAAAGACCTAACTAAGAAAAACACCAATAATAATCATAAAACAATTCGGAGGAAATAACAATTTTTATAATACTATGTCAAAAATTTAGGCCTATGAGTTCAATTTTTAAAACATTTTAATTGGTAACAGACAAATGTTTAAGTTTACATTTCAATTTCATCAAAAATTGTTTAAATATTGACAACTCTTTTGAAGATATACAGTGTGTAGACAATTTCATTATACTATTTTTTGCCCCAATGGCATAACTGATTTTTTTGCCCCCCTACAAACTTATTTTTGGACCCCCTCCACCACATACAAATTGCTGTACCATTTTAATGTATTGCAGAAAGTACCAAAACACAGCTCAATGTGGACTTGTCGTGTTTTGTGTAGGGCAAGTTTTCTGGAGCCAATATATCCCGCGCCAAGCCGTTTATTCAACCAGACCTTGTAACATTGCTCTAAATGACAATCGAACTGCAGGAAGGCTGCCGCTACCAATTTATCACTAGTAAATATCTGAAATTATCCATTACAAATTGTAATATTGTCTGTCAACGATTGTAGTATCGCAGAAAGACTGCCGCAGTAGCACAGGATGGTGTCTAATGGCCGTAATTTCCATGTATAATCGACGATAGAGCCACGGAAAAGCTCCTAAAAGAGGGGTTATGGCGAGACAAGGGGCGCGTTTGTGCATTTTCTGAGATGCCGAGATATCCAGTGTCGAATTATCAAGATTCAAGGTTGTGGGTGTTTTAATTTTCCTAGTACTATCATTGAATACTGTAAATAATTTCAATGATAAATAATTTTCCTAGTAAATACTGTACTACTGTCCGCCTTTTTTATCACCCAAAATGTAAGTTCTTCAAAATTGACAAAAAGGAAAAAGTTTACTTACTCCTTTATTTACTTAATTTATCTATCCACTTCACTCAAAATAGTGTGTTACATTTTAGAAGCCTATAATATAATGTAATGATTAGATAAGGATCTGTGGATGATGGCCTGACTCTAAAAGAAAATGTATTATTATAAGAAACATTGTAGAAAAATATGCTACAGACAAGTGTGGCTTTTTAAGTTTAAATTGAAATTGCATTTAAAATCAAATGTGGCTAATTAAGTATTATGCGACTATCTCAAAGTACTCTGATACATACAGGCCGCACTGAATCACCAATATCGAGTCACAGTTTTGTCACCAGTCTCCAATGTCAGTAGCTGCTAATGGACTAAGTTCCGCGTGACTAACCAGTCATTAAAAGCTTAGTCACACCACTGTATATGTTTACTACACTAACGCTCACAAACTTCAAACTCAACTGAAATATAACAGCTTCAATGCGTAAATGTTTCTCAGTTCAAACACTTTTCCTGACAACACATACACTGTAAAAATAGATTGGATCTTTATCAAACTCATCTATCAAGTTTTAATTGTTGTGAGTAGATTATTGTTCCACTACACACTAGATCGGATGAGTAAATATTGTACGGCTGTATACAGTAGTTTTGGGATAAAAAGTTGAAAAATATCATCTTGGCCCTTTTTTACCAAGTATAAGAAATTAAATAAAAAATGTTTTTGTACTTTATAATTAATTGCAAAAGTATAATTTCATGTTGTTTGTACCATACTTTATTGTTACAACATGCCATGTTTTATGGCAGAAGTTACATCAGAGAGAGCACATCTTGGCATGTTATAATGGTTGTTTAGTGTTTATATAGTTAAATGAGGTGTGAAAAAAATGTGGAGGTAAATTTAAAACTTAATGTTCTTAAGGTTTTAACCGAATGTTTGCTAAAAATATTCACGTATGTCACGTATGTTAAAAAATTTTTAAATAAAATGTATAACAGGTGTAGTCTAAATAAAGGAAGTGAATTTGAAAATTAATTCTTTATATTTCAATGTTGATTTTTATCATTATCAAAAGTCTTATCAAGAGGCAGATATGAGCTGTAAATAAAACAAAGGAATGTTTTGCAGTACCACATAGCCTGACTTCTGATTCATTCTCAGATTGGACCTGTGATAGTCAAATTTAATTACAAATTTATACCATTGAGCACACCTTTGTAATATCACCAAAGTACCAAACAATGTCAACATTTTCTTTTAGTTATTTTATGTCGGTAAATTTCTGATTTATGAATATATAATAATAATAACTAGCGATCGCCTCCTGATCGAAATTCGATCAAAATTTCAGTTTATCTTGACCCAAGAAGCTTAAAAACATTTTATAACTGAAACATCTGTTCTTCCTGTTTTTCTAGCAGTTGTTTTTACAACAGCTGTCTAATGATTCATTCAATTCTCCTTCCCCCATAAGATTAACATTGGAACTTTGAAAGCCTGTGGGGCGTAGGCCCGGAGTCCGATGTGAATTAGAATGTGATTCTGCTCATCTACAGGACTATACCTTTCTAACGGTATGCGCGGATTTCTCCTACGATGCTCACGAGCTGAGAAAAAAGGAGGAAACGAAACATGCTTGCGTATTAATATATAGAGATTGCCCCCTGATCGAAATTCGACCACAATGTTCGTTGATCTGCACCCAATTAGGTTTGAAAATATTTTATAGTTGAAAACTCTGTTATTCCTGATTTGCTAGAATTTGTTATTACAACAGCTGTTTAAATCTCAATACTCGAACTGCTCTAATTTCACAAAGAAATAAGTACTCTGGTTTTGCTCTAAGATTTATTGCAACTCATAAGTAAACAAAGAATTATAGTATACTAGGGACCTGTGCAGCGCAATGCGCTGAATTTATTAGGGTACCTGGTGATCAAGCTTTGCTCCATGATAATACTTTGAAAAAAATTTCATTACAGTATAGTGAAAATCAGATAGAACATTATTGGTGTTTCATCGATCGATCTTCATTACCAACAACAAATAAGACCCATGTCAAAAATTTTAATTTCCAAAATTGTTTTCGTAAACAAAAATAAACTTTTTATGGTTAAGTTACAAAACTTATTTTTGTGCCCAAATAGGCGTAAATAAAACTTTCAAGCAAAATCTACCTGCTACATTTTGAGAAAAGGTTAAAACATCAGATTAGACACTCCTCGTATTATAGTATGAAATTGTGTTGATATTTCAGTACCAGTTCAATTTGCTTCTATCTAGCTTTTAACATACCGTGTGTGTTTGTTTGTTTAACTATCAACAGCTGTTTTACTTAGCAATTCAATATAAATTGTTCCCCATCTTAATCTTATGGACAAAAAATGAACTTTGAGGGCTTCCCGTGAGCTTCATAATTAAAATATCAAAAATCTAAAACCTTATTGCAAAACTACGAAGTGAGACCATTCTTTCGACACCTTGAACTCTAAAATTGGTCCAGAAATAAGGGAGGAGTAGTGTTAACAAAAAAGGGCATCACGTATTATATACAGGGTGAATCTCGTAAGGTGTCCTAAATGGATTACAGACAAACGCTTGGTCCTATAATCTTCAAACAAAATTACTTTCCACTAAATCGACCCCAAGGAATATCATTAAAATATTTTTAACTATGTAAAAATACAGGGTATTCCAGAAACTAGGGGTCACATGTTCGAATCTCAGTATTTTTAAATGTAAACATATGCCATGTTGTACATCATTTTAAAGGTATTGTAAAAACATACATTTTGGTGAAAACAGAAGTTAAATATC
The DNA here is from genome assembly GCA_030545055.2 of Neoaliturus tenellus. Taxonomy (NCBI): domain Eukaryota; kingdom Metazoa; phylum Arthropoda; class Insecta; order Hemiptera; family Cicadellidae; genus Neoaliturus; species Neoaliturus tenellus. The sequence goes on along the minus strand of CM061533.1, from coordinate 92,716,557 downwards.
TTCAACCGTTTCAAAATGGCGGCCATTTCTTTGAAAAATATCAATTGTTACGGTATAGCCTGTATTTCCGAAACCAATGCGCCTAGAATCACTCTGATTCAAAATTTGCAATCCTTACTAACTGAGCTTTACCACGATATGTCACATGTAAGGTTTATTTAAAAAAAATAAAACTTCCAAAAACTTTAATTTTTTGAAATTTGTATTTGGCCAGAACTCAAAAATTTCAAAAATTTTGGAAGTTTTATTTTTTTTAAATAAATCTTACATGTGACATATCATGGTAAAGCTCAGTTAGTAAGGATTGCAAATTTTGAATCAGAGTGATTCTAGGCGCATTAGTTTAGGAAATACAGGCTATACCTTAACAATTGATATTTTTCAAAGAAATGGCCGCCATTTGAAACGGTTTAAGATATTTAACTTCTCTTTTCACCAAAATGTATGTTTTTACAATACCTTTAAAATGATGTACAACATGGCATATGTTTACATTTAAAAATACTGAGAATCGAACATGTGACCCCTAGTTTCTGGAATAACCTGTTTTTTTACATAGTCAAAAATATTTTTATGATATTCCTTGGGGTTGATTTAGTGGGAAGTAATTTTGTTTCAAGATTATAGGACCAAGCGTTTGTCTGTAATCCATTTAGGACACCTTACGAGATTCACCCTATATATAGATTATTTAAAAGAACATATGATTGAATACATATATTAATTATAATCTTATGGTGAAGTCACGACAACAGCTGTCCAATGATACAATCAATTCTTCTATAAGATTAGTAACTTTGGAAGCCTGTAGGGCGTAGCCCTGGGGACCGATGCAGATTATAATCCGGTGATTCTACCTTCCCTTCTAACGGTTTCCCTTATGTGCTTTTATGTCCTTCTTTTAAGCGCAGATTTTTCCTTCAATGCACACAAGCTGAGAAAAAAAGAGGAAACGAAACATGCTGGTCTATTATATAGAAGATTAACCCTTAAGGCTGCGTTCACACGAGACGACTTTTTGCCGTCCGCCGTGGACGGCACGGCGCCGTGAAGGTTGAATTACATTGGAGTATATGGAAGTGTTCACACGTTACGACGCCCGTCGAATACGGCGCCGTGCCGTCCACGTCGGCCGTCACGGCGGCCGTGGACGGCGCTAAATTCGAGGCCACGGCTCTTTCACAGCACATTCACGACCATTTCAATTCAATCACATGTTGAATCTGGTATTAGTACTAATATTGCCACTTCAACTATTGTAACCAGTTTGCATAATATAAACAGAAATATCTTATAGAAAAGTAAACGATAGATTATTTACACTTAAAGGAAGGGGGGTAAAGGACCCCCCTCCCCCAGAGCGTTATGCAGTGCTTCACCTGCTCCCATTTTGCGCCTTTAATTAAGGCTGATAAAAATGAGGGAGTTTGTAAATAAAAGATAAGACTTGGGCTATTTGATTCGCTTTTAGAATTTTTAATACTTGGAATCCACATTAAACTGTGATGGTCTAAAGTTGTTAAACTTTGACCCATTATAGCGTAATATGGATTCAAAATATAATAAAACTCAAAAGCGAATAAAAAAGTCCAAGAAAGTCTTTACATTTCATTCAAATCCTCTCTCACTTTTATCCGAGTTAAAGTTTTATCGGAGTTAGGCAGCGGCCGTAGCTCAGTGGTATCAGAGCTCAGAGCTCTAGGTTATCACCCAGCGGGCCCGGGTTTAAATCCCGGCTCGGGGACAAAAAGATCGTTCGGCCGCTCCCGTGGTTCGGAAGTCATGTTAAGCCGTTGGTCCACCTGCATAGAAAACAAAAAAAGTGCAGGCATTTCAGGCGAGGAGAACTAACAGTTAATTGCTGATCTCCCTTTACTTAAAGTCATAGTATTATTATTTTTATTTATCGGAGTTTAAATCTTATCTTATACTCTAAAATACCCCCGTCGCAGCAGACCTGCGTACTCAGCGAATTTCCAATGGAATTTTGGTATATTTTCTATTACCACATAAAATCCATGGGGATGAGAGTATGTAGGTTTGCCGCCATATGGGTTTTGTTGGTAAATATAAGTTAAACCCTACCTAGTGATTGTACATACCAAATTTTATAAGGCTATGGTGTTCTATTTATTTTCCCCATAAACCCTATAGGGGTGAGTACGTAGGTTTGCCGCCAAATGGGTTTTCTAAGCAAATATAAGTTAAACGCTTCCTAATGAATGTACATACCAAATTTTATCAAGATATGTCAATAAATAAGCAAGTTAGGAGGTTTTGTTGATTTCCCATAAGAATAACATGAAAAACATACTTTTTGGATTTTCTCCATAACCATTTAAGCTGGGTAAAAAATTCAAAATACTAGATTGTTTGTTTTTTTAAGCTCTTTTAAATGGTTTACGTTAAAATTGTTGAATTTTCTAAATAAAAGTAAAAAAAGCCAAAAACCCATTTTTAACCCTTTTGAAACCCCATAAAACCCTGTTCCCATGGTCCGATCATTCTGGTTCGCGAACTCAACCTAGTAGACGCTGGCTTACATCCCTGTACCAAATTTCATCAAAATCGGAGGTTCCGTTCAAAAGTTATCGTGTTAACGGACACATAGATATATATATATATAGATATATATATATATATATATATACATATATATCAATTTGAACGAACGATGTTTTTGGCTTCTAGGGACCTCAAAACGAAAAAGTATCATGGTCCCGGGCTTAGGTCTTACCGTGACTACTACCGTAATAGCGTATTCCCTATAGGGAAATTCGCTAACAAGCTCCGTTTGTCAGGGCAAAGTTTTTTTTCGCTCCAAGGATTTTTAATTTTTGGATTGAATATGGGGGTTTTGGCCACCAGAAATTGATTGGAGCTGGTCTCATAGCTGGGAAAAATCCGGTTTTCGCGCTAGAGCCCTTCAAAGTTTCCATGTTATCCTTATTGAGATTTTATTAATTAAACCAAAATCAGCTGATTACTGTAGATATAAACCAATGTGTTACATCTTTAACCTGTAGTTTAAGACAATTATACCAAAGCGCAGCACCCGTCGGCTTGGCGAGTGAGCGAAGCGAACGAGCTCGTCTTTGAAATGGAAGAGGGCGAGTGAGCGGAGCGAACGAGCTTTGTGTGAGAACGAAAGTAATAATTTTACCGAGCTTAAGCTCGTTCCCCTGGTACTAAAGACATAAAATGTGAGCAGGCCAAGCACTGCATAACTTTATGAGAGGAGCTTTTTCATCCTTTCTTAAAACCATTCTTACAAAATATAGGTAAACACCTTACAGTAGATGATTAAAACTTAAACATATTCTATTACAATTCATGCATTAATAAACTTTCCTTTGGCATTGCCACTCATTTAGGTAGTATCATAATCGCAGTCTTTATTTAATGCGTGGACTGTAATCAAAACCTTTTACTGATTTTACTATTATAAGAGGTTAAACTAACAACTTTTTATGTTTACTATTGGCGATTCGGCCCACACGGCGCGGCGCGGTGCGGGCCGTACAATCCATACATGCCGTGGTGTCCACGGCTGAGGCCGAGGAATGCACGGCGCCGTGCCGTCCACGGCGGACGGCGAAAAGTCGTCTCGTGTGAACGCAGCCTAACTGTGAATTTCAAACTCTAATATACAGGGTGTCACACAAAACTGTGGCTGGCTATGCATATTCGTATTCTACACATCAAAATAAATCAAAAATGTTCAGAAATTTATTTTTTATTTTGGCTTTGTTTAGCCGCTATCTGCCATTTTGTTTTTTAAACTGAATTTCCGTAGCGGATCATTGTACAGTAGAATCTCGATAGTTCGACACTTTGTGGACTTAGAGAGTGTCGAACTATCGAAATATCGAACTATAGGGAGTATATGAGAAATTTTAACACTGGGAGTATAAAAATCATAATTTAAATTTAGGAAACACTAAATTTTAATGAAACCATGATTTAGGCCTAATTGAACTTTACCATAGCCAATATTCAAATCATTCGCCAATTTGTTTACATTTTCACCTTTGTTAGGCTCCAACATGATCGGTCATTATTAACATGTTAAGTTGTCATGGACCATGTCGAACTATCAGGAGTGTCAAACTAGCGAGAGTCGAACTATCGAGGTTCTACTGTATTAAGTTCATACTTGGCATGGGCCTTTATCACACAAATGTTAATTTTCAGAAAAAAAAAAAAACAATTCTTTTTCCAATGTGAATTTTCAAAATGGCGGCCATTTCTAATTTTTAAACTTGAATTTCTCGAAAACTGTAAACTGGCTCTGCGAAGCCAGTTCAGATGAAAGCAATTAAACTTCATGGACTTCGTTTTTAAACTTTTCAGCAAAAAAATTGTAGGAAAGACCCATTCTACCACTTTTAACATGTTATATTCAAGCCTCGACACCACTAATCTGTATAATTATTACACACCAAATTCTCGCAACAGGTGTCCAATCAGTAGTCATTGTGATACTGAAGTTTCGATGAATCGTAGCAGTTTCAAAACTACTATCACAACGACTGGACTACTGATTGGACACCTGTTGCGAGAATTTGGTGTGTAATAATTATACAGATTAGTGGTGTCGAGGCTTTGAATATAACATGAGGTAAGCCTAATACTAATATTTAGGCTAGTTATGTTTTAATCGGCAGCCAAAAAACATTGGAGGGGAAGAAGGGACTGATACTGTATTGCTTTTGACTTTATCTTGGAGTATAATGTGAGCAAGACATCAAGAATCATTTAATACATCATTTCTTGTGTAGATTTAAAGCATCAACAGTTTTGATTTTTTTAAATAACTTAATGACAACTAATTTTTATAAATTGATACATGAAGGTCTATGTAATTTTTTAGATTTTAATAATGTACATGAACTATTGTTATATGTTTGGAATGTTTGAAATATAGGAAATCTGTTATTGGCATGACCAAAAATATGTATTTTTTTAATAAATAGGTTAGACCTATAAAAATTAATAGCTTTCCAAAATATATTTATAATCTAAAATAACTTATGAATACATACCACCAAAGAAGTTATGTCGTGGTACATCCTAAAGTATTGACAACAATCGATAATAAATAGATACACCAAAACACCCACAAACATAAATAAAAAACTGAGTCAAAACACTTAAAAACGGTTTGGAAGCGGTAGACTAAAGTTTCTAACGAACCTACGTAGATAAGATAACTGCAATAAATTACACCAAAGTTTACTGAAGAAACACTTTTACAGTTCGCTGTTCACAGTTTGATAAGCCACAACGGCTGGGAGTCACGATCTATTGTCATACTGTGTTGAAGTGTCAAATGTATTATGTGAAGGCTGCTTGCATTTGAGTAAACATCAGGATTCTACCTGCAGATTTCAGTTTTAAATGAATCCAGCTTCAAAATTACAGCTTGATAATTATATTCCATGATAGTTATAAATCTATAAATAAATACTTATATAAATAATTTACTAAAGCAAAAGGAAAAAAAACACTATTAGTAAAGTATAAATTTTTTACATAGAAGCATTAACAATTTTTTAACGGTAACTTGAAGTACCAGTGCCTAAACATGTGAGGGATCCATATGTAGAAAATTCACACACACTGATGTACAGTAGCATAGAGTGAAAAATTCAGGTCAACGAATAATTGGATGTAAACTGAAAATTGTTTAGAGCCTGTTCATCTCAAAATCTAGCGGGTAAATTTTGCTTAAACTTTTGCATTTAAGAGTGTTTTGGCCCAAAAATAAATTTAGAATAAACAGCCTCAACCCCGGGAAAAATCAAATTTGGCCTAAAATTAAGTTTTTAAAAATCACAATTTTTAACATTGGCTTTACGGGTTGCTTTTTTGGTATCAACAAAATGTATACAAAAATAAAAGGAACATTAATGTAAAGCAGTCTTTTTGAAACAGCTGTTAACTGTGAAGAGTTATAGTTGGTTGCATTAGCGGAAATTTAATAGCTTTATTACCATGACACTGATAACAAAAGTGAATTGAAACCAACGAGCAAGGCTCGGTTAACCTGGTACTAAGTTTTAAAAGGGGAGTACTGCTTAATGACTACATAATAATTTTAAAATAAAACCGAATAACCAATATTTTTATTGGTTTATAAAAATACTAGTTGTTGCCCGTCGATACTCGACGGATATAGCTCCATTAGTGGTAAATGAAACGCTATAGTAGTGCAAACATGTAAGGTAGTCTATAATACCCCCGTCGCAGCAGACCTGCATACTCAGCGAATTTCCAACGGAATTTCAGATTATTTACTTTCCAAATAAAAACACCATAGGATCGAGTATGTAGGTTTGCTGCCATTGGGTGTTGTTAGAAAATCTAGGTTAATCAATAATTGGTGAATGTAAACACAAAATTGTATCAAACTCTGGCAATTTTTTATATTCCCCATAAACCCCATGGGGGTGAGTATGTAGGTTTGCCGCCATATGGGTTTTGTTATCAAGTATAAGATAAAAATTATATAGATGTACATACCAAATTTTATTAAGTTATGTCAATAAATAAGCAAGATATAGGTTTTTCTTGATTTCCCATAAGAATAACAAGGAAAACACATTTTTGGATTTTCCCCGTAACCAGTTATGCTATGATAAAAATTCAAAATACCAAATTGTTTGTTTCCTTAAGCTCTTTTAAATGGTTTCAGTTAAATTTGAACACTCTCCCTTTAAGTACAGTGTCTTCACTCACTGTACAAAATTCGGCTCTCCTAATAGATACACGTAACTTATTTTTGTAAAAAAGTAAGCTTGTTTTAAACCATGTAAATTTTATGGAGCAATTTCCCCGTTCTTTCTCATTTATTTGGAAGATTTTGGGCATGTTGCTGTTTTCCCTAGTCTTTTGAACAAACGTCTTTAATTGAAACTCTATCGATCCTATCATTGTACAATTTGTAAAACACAATATATATATATCTTGTGCAATTTTTCAGAATACCAACACTTTGTTGGCTGTCACACTATACATTTGAATTAATATTAATTAAAATTTAATTCTATGGGTTTAGTTTATTCTCTTTTTAAAATCAAACAAAACACATACTTTAATGCAAACAAAAAAATGTTCTTGAACCATAGGGTAACTCATTGCTCATTGTACCCGTCTCATGATCAAATTTTATATTACCATTTATTTGCATACGCTGGATTATAAAGTGTTCTTTCATTTAAATGTTGATGTAAAAATCAGCTGTACATTTTAAATAATTTTTAAGATTAAAGTAACACTCCTAGTGAATTTTGTAGTAATTCGACCCAAAAAAATTTTATTATAGTATTGCCACTTTAGGTGATTAGTATAATATAAGATCATCTTCACTCATTGTATTCCACCTGGCTTTCTTTTAAAAATAAACCAAAAGATGTTTTCTAATGTACACAAATCAGATGTTTTTCTAATCCCCATGCTATTCTTATGGAGGACGTTTTACGTTATTCCTCATTTCCTGGTAACATTACGGACACGCTGATAGTTTTCCCTCGTGCATGGAACCGAGACCTTTAATTTAAGACCCCTCCCATCTTCCTGCGATTTGTATAACGCTCACAATTTTGCTCAAGAAATTTCGCTTACAGAATTATATATATACACTAGTGGCTCATAGGGGCAAAAACCCCTAAAATTAAAATAGCATGAACCATAGCAGATTACCAGTTCTTCACTTAATTTAATTTTAATAGGCTATATATATAATATTTTAAACCCTTTGAACAGGCCGTTTGCCCCCAAAGCACTCTTTACAATCATATACTGTTATGCCACCCGTTTGTAAATGTTTCATTTTGTCTGTTGAACTTACATCATATAGATCTATGAAAAATCAGTTTTGAAAGATATCATAGTCCCTTTGAGCTATGACGGTTTTTTAAAATATAACGTAGAAAAGCAGCAATGAGAAAAAAATATGACGGATGTTGAGCACCCATTTCACAGTCAATAAACTTTTTGTACCAAAGCCATTTCATTGTCTTGTTTGTTCTAAAATTGAATGGATATTTTAGCTCCTTTCAGATTTTTTTTATTTTTTAGTCACCAAATTTAAACACGGAACCTTAAAGTAGATCATCTTCACTTACTGTCAATATTCGTCCCTCCTAATCGAAGCTCTTGATTTAGTATATTTATAGAAAGCAAACTTTTTGTGGCGGCGAACCTACATACTCAACCCCAAGACCCCTATGGGGTTTATGGGGAAAGTGAAAAATTTCAAAATTTGGTCCAATTTAGTTACATGCACTGGGAATAAATTTTCCTATAACTACTTGCAATACCCCCAAGGCAACAAACCTACGTACTTGTTCCCATGGTGTTTATGGGGCAAGTTAAATCAAATTGAATCCTCTTGGAAATTCGCTGAGTACGCAGGTCTGCTGCGACGGGGGTATTTATATACTGTATTTCCCATTCACGCTCAGTTTTTTTCACAATTAAAATTATTGAAACAATAGTGAAAATCAGCAGTCAACTTGTAATAGTTTGTAAGGTCGTTAATGCTCCTAGGAGAATTTTTAGTCGCTTCAAAGCCACAAAACATCTTATACACAAAGCAAGACTTTTTTTTAATCCCCATGCTATTCTAATGGAGGACGTTTTACTATATTTCTCACTTCCTTGTAGCTTTATGTACACGGTGATAATTTTCCCTTGTGTATGGGACCGAGACCTTAAATTTGAGCCTATAATAAAATTGGGGTACAGTTTCATATAGCGCCTTCATTTCTACCGAATGAAAATATCGATCGATACGATCGATATATCGCATAGGATCGATCAATGCAATTAATATATCGCATCGGATCGATCGATAAGATTGATATATCGCATCGGGACAAAATTTCTATGTATGTATATCTAATCATATAGGTACCTATGTTTACACAGCAAATTTCACAATTTGTGTTATTGTTGCTAAAGAGTACAATAGTTAGGCCTAAAATGTTGATCAAAATCTAATCCTAAATCCCTCAAAAAACGTATTAGTCAATGTAAGTTATATAATAATTGATTTTTCTTTTTTAACATAAAAACTGAACACTATGACTAGGGGGCCTACTATATTTATTTTCATTTTCATCCCCTCACTAGTGCACCACATTGCTCACCCATAATTTTCTTTGGTATGGTATCAGTTCATTATTTTGTGAAAATCTATCACATTGCTCATATCCCCCAACTATCTATTATAAATACATAAATAGAAAGTTCTCTGAAACTCATTAGGCTACCGGTAAGTTAATCAAAATAACTAAACTATCAACTGAATATGAAATCACGGTACTTTTCAATTAGCTCGACCACACCACAGTTTTAGTTTTTGAGGTAACTTATGCAAATGCTAAAACCTATATTTTCAAAAGAAACTAGAGTAATTTTAATATATACAGGATAACTTACAAAGGATTTACAAATTTTAAGACTTCAAGAAAGAAGACCACAAAACAGCGATGTCACGGAGGAGCGCGTGGAACGGGTCGCCACCGTCGACCTGCATTGTTCTTCCGTTTAGAAAACAAAATTTCATCTATTTCCACAATTAGACCGTCCGCTCCTATCTTACCAATGTTTCTTTTTTCCACTGCGAACACACATACTTCTCGCAAGTAATTGTTCCACTCTACCACGGTAGATGGCGACATGTTAAGTTCTCTTTCACACCACGACGCTGATGTCAGTTCATAGACCCAAGAATAAAAAAAATCTGAGAATAGTCACAAAGGGGATTCGACAGTTTTTGAACCAAGTACCCACACGTAAACCAACCTTTTTTACATGGCCTGGCAGTACACTTCCAAAATGGAGATTTATCGTACGAATATAGGTTCATTTCATGACCACTCACGCAATGTTTGGTTTTCGAAAATGGGTCATTAATTTGCAAAAGTTTAATTGCTTCTTCCCTACTTTTCGGCTAACCCCAAATTCTAATTTGGTCACTCACTTCGAGCACGCACAAGTACCGTATTAAGAAATAAATCACCACTCACTGGTACAGGGCAATATGCAAACGACGTCGCGACGCCCAGGACATCAGTGAGTGACCGCGTAACCTTGTTTGCGAAGGGGGGGTGGGAGGGGGTGTAGAGTCTTATCGCTTCCAGACAGATAATAACCATAGATAAAATACTCCTCTTTACTAATTTTGCTGTCCTGACCAGGTAACCCGACCCCTCGAATTAAAATTGTGGTGTGGTCGAGTTAATTGAAAAATACCGAAATCACCTAGTAAATTATTGGTTTAAATGTTAAATAAACAAGCAATAATATTTAGTAAACAAATATAAAGAATCTAAAATACATATGTTTAAAATATTTCATCCATTATTTCATCTGATGCGATATAGGCTATCGATATTTCATCCGATATGATGTCGATATTTCATCCGATGCCATCGATTGATATTTTCATTCGGTAGAAATGTAGGCGCTATATGAAACTGTACCCGACACGACTGACTGCCAACATCCATTAATTGTTTATTTTAACAATAACTAAACATGCGGAGAAAACCTTTGAATGTGCCCGCTCCAGGGTTAAGCAAATACTGTACTAGGCTTATTTGGTCGGTTTACCTTACAAAAATTAATAAGACATAAGACTTTATTTATCACTAGGGCCTAGGCACATTACATGCATTTTATTTTATTTTGGGTGTATCTACGCCAGTGGCATTTTTTTACGTTTTTAAGGGGAACCCGTGGTCCAAACCCCAGTCTTGTTACTATCTAACATCGACCAGATGTCAGAAAGCATCATTAATTAAAAGCCCAATGACAAATGGCAACTGGGTCCAGAATCAAACCTTAAAAAAGCTACTAGGCCTAACTTTTCTCAGGAACGAACCGGCAACCTTTGGATTCAAGGGCGAGCACTATAAGTTAACCACTCAGCTACCCAGCCAGTGGTAATTCTTGAGTTTAGCTACTACCACCGGAAAATCAAAAAATTTTTTTTCAATATGTCGGAAATTTCACGCTGATTCCGAAAATGATAGTTTTTTTCCGCGGAAAAGCTCAGAAAATACCGGAAAATCGGAAAAACCGGAAATTACGTTTTTATTCCGAAATACGTCGAGTGGGTATTCAAATTGACCGGGATGTTACGCTGATCAAGAATATGTAAGAATTATTTCGATCCGATAGTAAATAAGCCGGAAAATGCGGAAAAGGGGTCGGAAAATCCATCAGATGAACTATTTCAAAAGTATGTCATGTGGGTACTCAAAAGACGCGGAATTTTATGTAGAATACAATTATGGATATATTATTTTAATAGAACAAACTAGTAGTAAATAAAGAGAAAAAAACACTTATCAATAAAATAAAAACACACTAAATTTACATAAATTAACCACTAACAATGTTTCAAATGGTTGTTATTAAGTAATAGGCAATACAATATACATAAGTACTAACTTACATCACATATAATCTAAAATAACACTAACTAACATAACTAACCTAACCTAACCCAACCTAACCTAACCTGACCTAACCTAACCTAACTAGGTATCATGTGAGTCATAACAAGCAAAGTTTTGTGTAGAATACAAATATGTACATATATTTTAAATAAAATACACAAAATTAGTACTCACATGATGGTTAGTAATTAGGTTAGGTTAGGTTAGGTTAGGTTAGGTTAGGTTAGTTAGGTTATGTTAGATTATATGTGATGTAGGTTAGTACCCATGTATATAGTACTGCATATTACATAATAGTTTAAAGTATTACATCAATAACATCAATTTGAAACATTGTTAGTAGTTCATTTATTTAAGTTTTAACTTAGTGTGGTTTTATTTTATTTTTAAGCAATTTATATATTTTTTTCACTAAGTTTGTTGTATTCAATTAATTTATACATATTTGTATTCTACATAAAATTCCGCGTCTTTTGAGTACCCACATGGCATACTTTTGAAATAGTTCATCTGATGGATTTTCCGACCCTTTTTCACCATTTTCCGGCTTATTTACTATCGGATCGAAATAATTCTTACATATTCTTGATCAGCGTAACATCCCGGTTAATTTGAATACCCACTCGACGTATTTCGGAATAAAAAGGTAATTTCCGGTTTTTCCGATTTTCCGAGCTTTTCCGCGGAAAAAACTATCATTTTCGGAATCAGCATGAAATTTCCGACATATTGAAAAAAAAAATTTCGATTTTCCGATGGTAGTAGCTAAACTCAAGATTTACCCCATGATTTCATTGACAAGTCATATAAAAAATTAATATCTTTATCTCTAAATTAATATCAAATTGATAACAAAATAAAACCTAATGATTTGATAAAACCTACCACGTAGGCCTTGGCCTACTTATTACTTTCCTAAATATTGAATTAAATTATTCAAAATTTGAACAATAGGCAATTTGTTAGCAACAATAGGCTAATGTAGCTAACTTAGGCCTATAGCAATTTGGCCTAGGATTAAGATGATTTAGGCCTAATTTTATTACCAGCAAAAAGCCTCAGCCTTGGTTTATAGGGACCTATGTGATCTCTAACAGGCTTACCTCCTAAACAAACTGTAACAATATATCAACCTTTTTTTTAAATCACAACTTATATTTATAAGAATGGTAGCCTACATAGTAACTTACTTGTTCGATATTCCTTGAATTGTCTCAAACAGGAACTGCAGCCGAAACTGTTGCGTAAATTACGATAGCTCTTCTCACACAAAAAAAGTCAACATAATAAATCGCTTAGCTTAACTTAAAGTAAAGTCTTATGAAAAACTATTTAAAAGAAACATATTTAGAAACTGTATACGCATACACTTTCTCTGGAATTTTGTGTCACTCACGACCACGGGACCACGCCATTTCAAGTGACAGGAGATGAGGGTGGGGGAAGGGCGAGGAGCATGACCAGACCAACACCAACAGCATGACACATATAAACAAAAAACGAAAAAACACAAACATCCATGAAGGTTATTGATGACGACACAATAGACAAAATTGTCGAATAAGGTTAGCCAACCTTCAATGCAATAATCACAAACTCATTTGTGTAATGTGTAAAAAGAGTCGGCTGTGTCCTGTGATCTAAACTTCAAAAAATTTCCTCCACTCCAAAGATCATTACGAGCGGCGTTCCGCAAGGATCCGTTCTGGGACCTCTCCTTTTCTTGGTTTACATCAACAACATCACAGACTGTGTCCCAATAGGTAACGTCTACTTGTTTGCGGATGACACAACATTATTCGTAAATGGGTCAGACTTGCCAAGACTGGAGGCAGAGTCTAATGAAAAGGCAAATGAATTAGCTAACTTTTTCTCATCAAACAAACTCAATTTAAATCCACAAAAAACCAGATACATGTGTATCCAAACTGCCCAAAGAAAAAATTCAAAAAAACAATAGGACTCCGAACCTATTTATTGGAGAGGATCAAATTGAAATTTCAAAAACAGCCGATTTTTTGGGGGTGAGATTGGATGATAGGCTGGGATGGGAAGATCAGTTAAAGAAGCTTGAGGGGTCGTTAGCTCGAGGTCTCTATATTCTGCGTAGAATTAGAACCTACGGTAGCCTTCCCCTATCAAAGTTGGTTTACTTTGGCCTCTTCGAACAACACATTTCTTATTCAATAATTCTTTGGGGAGCTGTTAAGGGCAACCTTGAAAGAATTTTTGTCTGTCAAAAGAAGGCAATAATAAGGGCCATCCTGGGCATGCCGCCCCAGACCAGCTGTAGAGATGCTTTCAAACAATTAGGCCTTCTCACGGTCCCCTCACTATTCATCTTTGAATCAGTCTGCTATATAAAAACCCAAAATATTTCACCAACCTTTTCCAATCACAAATACCACACCCGACATAAACACAAGCCTAAATACTGTGGGATCAAGCTATTCCAAGCTTTGCCAGAAAAATTACAAAATATCAATAAAATCACAAAGTTCAAAGTTGAAGTTAAAAAGTTTCTATTGGAGTCCAGTTTTTATAGTATTGACTGTTACCTTTCTGGTAACAAAGAACTAGATTAGAATTATCCTTTGTAGGGCAGCTATGCATAAGATAAACCCTTTGACCTGTCCAATTCCTTGACTCTAAGGACAACGGATGCGAGCTACAAGTAACAAGTAACAAGTAAGTCTACGCGACACAAAAACGCGCATCTACTGGATGCATTTGATTCCAACAACAACAACGAGGTTGAAGCAGTTATGCTTTTTCCTCTACAGACCTTGAGGTTAAACTCCATATTGAGTGATAGCTTTGACTATACAGAGTGTCCAGCCAGCTTCCACCTTTACAAACTATTTCTATTAATATTTCTACCTATTGTCAGGTATCTGTTTTTGAGGCCACTGCCATTTTTTTGTGTAATATTGATGCTATTGTTTTATGTGTATACCGTACTCCAGACTCTAATTTCAATCAATTTTTGCAATGCTTGGAAAATGTTTTGTTATTTTTAACTTGTAACCCATATGACTCAAAGTACTTTATCCTTGCAGGCGATCATAATGTAAACATCTTAAAAACCAATGAATCTGAGGTTCAAGAATACTTGAGGTCTTTTGACATTTATGTAAAAACTTCACGCCACGCCTACTGGCCTACTATATAGCACGCCTACAACGCCCTCCTACTAGGCTCCAGGCTTGTTTAGATAACATAGCTACCAATATAACCTTAGATTCTTTAGAGGTTTCTCTACTGGAACAAAATGTGATATCAGATCATGCAGGTGTTTGGATTAAATGGGAAATTGATGTAAATTCATTTGTAAGTGTAACTAGTTCTGTGAACCAAGTTCCTATGAAACATTTGATCTCAGAAGAGAGGTTATGTAACCTTAAGGAATGTTTGGCTGTGAATGATTGGTATAAATTGTATAGTTGTAAGGATGCCAATGTTGCTGCTAATGTATATTTTTAAATGACTTGACAATGTATTTTAATATTTATTGTCCAAAAAGATGTAGGCCTATAAAAAATAAACAAAAAAAGAAAAATGTAGATTTAAGCTGGTTCACTCCTGAATTAGGTATTATGAGAGATCAACTTTTATTTTTAAATGATATTTGGAAATACACGCTAAATCCAAGTGACAAAGAAAATTTTAAATGTTTTAAGAGGCAATACAATCAGGCTATTGTTCAAGCTAAAAAAACAGCTAACGGTAACTACATTGTGAACTCGAATAACCACTGTAAAGCTGCTTGGGCAGTTGCAAAGAAGGAGTGTGTGTAATCTGGGTGTAGATAAATCACAGGTTCCTATTACTCCTGATGAACTAAACAATTTCTTTGTTAATGTTTCTGCTAATGTTACTAAGGGAAATAATTTTCATCTTAGTAGACCTAGTGTTAATAGTACAACCTACTCTAAGCTCTTGGAAAATTGTGCACATAAACAATCAACTAACTGTACTTTCAAATGGAAACCTGTTGATGAAAAATCTGTAGAATCCATTCTTTGTAAAATGTCTAACTCTCGTAGTGAAGATATGTATGGCTTATCTAATTATGTCTTTAAAAATTTAGTAAGTGTTGTTTTACAGCCCTTAACCTATCTTGTAAATCTGATTTTGACTCAAGGCTGTTTTCCTGACTGTCTTAAGGTGTCTTAGAGTTATCCCTATCTTTAAAAAAGGAGATAAAAATGTACCTGATAATTATCGACCAATCACAATATTGTACCTGTTGTTAGTAAAATTATAGAATCTTGTCTTGTTACCCAGCTTTATGAATATTTTATGTGTAATAATTTATTGTATGAATATCAGTTTGGATTTAGACCAAACCACTCAACTGAGGGTGCGATTGAGGCCATTGTCAATTATATACTGAACTGTTTTGAAGATAAGCAAATAGTATGTTCTAGCTTATTGGATTTAAGTAAAGCATTCGACACAGTGTCACATGCTAATCTCTGTGATAAACTTGAGTTTTATGGAGTTACAAAATGTGAGCTCAAACTTATTTCAAGTTACCTTAGGGACAGAAAGCAGGTAGTATGTGTAAATAATAATTTCTCAGATTATGCCTGTACTTATGCTGGAGTGCCTCAGGGCTCTGTACTTGGCCCTTTTCTTTTTCTGGTCTTTGTTAATGATTTCAGTTGTAATGTTTCTGCCATGTCTGTACTTTATGCGGACGACACAACACTTGTACATTCTGATGTAAATTTGGTTAATGTTCTGACGAAACGTAATTTAGCTTTAGATCAAGCTCAAGAATGGTACTCTGCCAATAACTTAGTTTTAAATAATGAAAAAACTGTTCATTTATTATTTTCCTTGAAGAAAAACTTAGACTTAGATATAGATGAAGATCTGTTTGAACCTGTTAAGTTATTGGGCATATATTTAGATACTAAGCTCTCATGGGAAGAGCATGTCAATAATTTGTGTAAAAAATTGTCTCGTGTTGTTTGTCTTTTAAGAAAACTCAAAACTTGTGTCAACTTAGAAGTACTGATGTTAGTGTACTATGGTCTCTTTCACTCCCATTTGACTTATGGGGTTAAATTCTGGGGTAACTCAGCCTCAAAAGTTAAAGCTTTTATATGGCAAAAGAAAGCTGTTAGGGTCATAGCTGGGTTAAAATCAACAGACTCTTGTAGACTCGTTTTTCCTTATCACAGTATAATGACACTTGCTTGTATATACATTTACAGTAATCTTATTTTTGTTAAAGATAATTTAAAGGATTTTAGTAATCAAAGCTTGGTTCATAGTCATAATACAAGATATAGAGAAGACCTGGTTAGACCGAATATTAGACTTGATAAATATCTTAAGAGCTATAAGTATCAACAAATTTTATTTTTTAACAAGTTACCACTTAATGTTAGACTATTACCTAGAAACAAATTTTGTAATGTTATTGCCAAGTGGCTCAAGAGTAAAGCTTTCTATACAGTGGATGAATTTTTGAACTGTACTTGTACAGACTTTCAATCTTAGTTAAGATCTGACGATGCCTATTGTATCTTTGTATATTTAATGGCAAATAAAATTCTTGATTCTTGATTCTAACTTTTCAAGGTTATTGAGCAAAATTGATTGTCTGGGATTTCCACTTTATTTAAAACGAATAATTATATCATTTTTACTTAACCGTCAGTTCTGTGTCAAAATTAATTCATCGCCCAATTTCAGCAGGAGTGCCCCAAGGCTCAATACTGGGCATATATTATTCAACATATTCATGAACGACATCCCAATTCCACAGAATGCGACTCTGGCCCAGTACGCTGATGATACGAGTATCATCACTCAAAACAGTGACATTCTTCAAGCATACCACCATCTTCAAAATTCTGTCGATGACGTGATTCAATGGTTCAATAAATAGAACTTTTGTTTGAACCCTACAAAGTCAGAGGCGAAAATTTTCACCCTAAGAAGACCATTACTGCCCCATGAAATCACCATAAATGATTCTCTCATAAATAGGAATCCACCTGATAAAGCAGTAAAATATTTAGGAGTGTTATTGGACAAAAATTAAACTTCATCCTTCTTGTAAATTCTAAACTAAATCAAGCATATTCACGGCTTTCTATCCTTTTTCCTCTCATAAATAGAAGATCTAAACTCAAGATACCATTTACAATATTGATTTATAAAACTATTCTCCGGCCACTAGTTTTGTATGCCTGTCAAGTGTGGGGCCTTTCAATTTCATCTGCAAAACTTTCAAAAATACAGATCTTTCAAAACAAAGTATTGCGAATTGCAGTTAATTCACCGCCATGGTTTGTTCGAAATTAACAGATTCATCTAGAACTTGGAGTAGAACCAATAGCTAATTTTATCAATAAATCTACGTTGAAATTCTCCGAATGGCGTTCCAGAATCACAACATTTCGAAATCGGACTACCCCTTCAAAATAGAAGACTACATCCGAGACTTTTTCAAGATTTGTTATTATAAATTATAGTCATCTTACGTTCCAAATTATCCACATTTTAAGCACCTAGGACTAATATAAAATCCTCAATTATTACTTTGAACTCATTCCTTTTTCAGTGTCTTAGTTACATAGGGTGTCTCTAATACAGAGCGAACCCACCATGTTAGTTTACTGTTCAAATTATGTCTTTTGACTCTTCTGTGTATAACACTATGCATGGGCGGATTTACGGGGGTGCCAGGGGGTGCCTGGCACCCCGAAATTTTTTATGAAATTTTAAAATTTCTAACTTATTTTTGAAAAATAATCTTTTTGTATTGGAAACAAATTGAAAATAAACATTTTTAACAAGTAAGAGGCAAGCAGTCAAGTCGTGTTTACAATCCAACTATTTTAAAAGGAAATTAAACTATATTTTGAACACAATGCTTGCGTGCGTGTGATGTGTGCAACCCCTTCTCGTCCTTGGGCTCTGAAGACTTGATTTGGTTATTGGTTCATGCAGTTTGTTGTATGTACTTTAATTTTAATAGTGATTTATTAAAAGTATTGAACTAGTGAGTATTGCAATTTATTAGCGAAATATCACGTGTTTTAGTAAAGGCTACAAACATATAGGGTGTAAAAAAAGTCCGTCCCCCCTTTAATTTTTTATTTGGTGAGATAAACAAATATCGTTTGGGGGATAATAGTAACTTAACACAAAGTACCTTTTGACGTTATCAAACATTTTTCGTCTTGTCAGGGGGACGGCCCACCAGGAGTCAGAATAAAATCTTAAAAGTAAGCATAGGTTGATATGTACATCAAATTAAAGGTCTCACTTAGCAGAGTACTTAATTCTTAACCTTTTGACGTCTGGTTTGTGGCTAATTACTCCAAATTCAAAGACGTTTAAAATGCTGTATGATGTGACAAAAGCCAAAGCATATTTCTGTAAGACTTCATTGGGGAATCAAGAATCAAGAATTTATTGTCACAATTGAGTTACATTTCATACATCCAGCAAAGCTGGTGAAACAGGTGACATTGTCAGAATCAACTTAAAACTAGGTTACAATGTTTCTTAAGTTAGCACCATGAATCACAATACAATACATTCAAGACCAGTTTAATTAGGCCTAACTAGATATTTTCAAGCATATACTCTTTAATATTATAATATGCTTTATTAACTAGCATTTCTTCTAACTTATTTTTAAATACACTTATGCTTTCTATAGTTTTAATATTGGTGGGGAGTTTATTGTACAATTTTTTTCCTAAATACATTGGTAACATTTCGGTTGAACTTAACCTATGGATTGATAACTGCAAAATATCTCTGTTACGGGTATTGTAATTATGATTATGTTGTTCTTCTAAAATTTCAGTGAAATTCTGTTTCATAAAAACCAGGCATTTGAAAATATAGATTGAAGGCAAAGTCAAAATCTTTAATTCTTTAAAAATGTAACGGCAAGATGTCCTTGAACTAGAAAATGTCATTATTCTAATATGTTTCTTCTGAATTTTGAAAATCATTTCTGCTTGAGTACTGCTACCCCACAACTCAATACCGTATTGCATTAGAGATACAAAAAGTGTATGATAAACAACTAATTTTGTTTTTAAATCAATAACGGATTGTAAGACAGAAATCTGAAAACAAGCTGTATTTAATTTCTTGGGGGACGTCCCATTGGTCCCATAGAGGATGTTTGAATTGAAACTTCCTTAGCCTCTGGCACATCATACATAATTTTAAACGTCTTTGAATTTGGAGTAATTAGCCACAAACCTGACATCAAAAGGTTGAATATTAAGGAAGTTATTGCATTTTTAATTTTTGTTGGAAATGTGAATGTACTTATTTGGAATTAATCAACCACCTCACCTAGTCTACAAATAATCATATGTTATTTAAAAATATGTTTTACTCTGGTTTGTTTTGGTTTTGTGTTCCCTAATATAATTGTGTGAATAAAAGAGTTATAATTTTTCATCAAGCTATTTAATATTAATTTAAGGCCTAAACCTAGTTATAAAACCTTATGAACCGCACCCCCGCGGAAGCGCACCCGACCTTTGGAAACGTGCTTGCCCAAGGCGCTCCACGGGAGGGGCTCACCAACGCTCTCAGGAGTTCAGAACAAAAAAAAACAAACTCGTGGAACCAGAAATTTAATTTAACCTCCATAAATCAACAACAAAATTAACAACAGCAAAAACAGCGGAAAATCGGGAACATCTAAGGTCCACAGTGATAAATCTGACAACGAAATATTTTTTTTTTTTTTTTTTTTTTACCAAGAAGTCAATGTCACCAAGGTTGGCCAACCAGAATATCGATATTCAAAATTCAAGAACAACAGTATTTAAAAAAATTCCCCCTTTCTGAAACCTTAACTTTAAAATTGGCATTGATAAATTAAATAAATAAATAAATAACAACAAATAAATTTCAATAAATAAACATAACAATTTACAAACACAAAATACACAAAAGAATTGGCGTGCCGAATTTTGAGGTTGACAAAAATAATTCCACCCGGAGACCTGTGGCGCAGGGCGGGCTCCTAATTGGATACTAACCTAACATAGAGACTACAAATAAATAAATAAATACTGTCACACATAAATAGCAAAAATATCACAGTTCATTGGTGGAGTGGCATATCACAGTAGTTCATTTATGGCGTCATGGCACTGGAAAGAAGAGCGTCGGCCTGCAGCTCCGGCAAGTGGGGACCAAGGCCATGTATGTCCCCTAGGTGGGCAGGCGGACGGACCAGGCCGGAACCATCATCTGCATGGCATTGTCGGTGGGACCAAGTCCCCAGCTGGACCCCAAAATGATGCGTTGGGAGGTTTAAATCACCGCATTACAGCACAAAAATCACTGGTAGAAAAGGTCTAAATTGATAAAATTTCTTTTGAGAGACAGTGCGACAAAATAGTACGTCTTGCGGTTACGTTCACCAACGGCACCTATGATCTTTTTCAGGACGTTGCGTCACAGCTGGTGAAAAGAAGAAAAACAACGCCGAATATTCCAGAATGACAGCATACAGAAAACACTGGCCAGAAAAAAAAACAACACTATAACAAATGAGACGTGACATCACACATGGTGGGCAAAACGTCACGGCTCACTTATAAAATCCACAACTCAACAGGTTATGGGCCCAGGTCATGCAATATAAGGTTTTTAATTGGAAAATGTACTTAAACTAAAAAAAAGAAAATGAGCACAATACTTCCAAAAATTGAAAGGTTAAAAGGCCGTGAAAATTATGGGTCATGGAAGTTTGCTATGCAAGCTTATTTACAGCTTGATGACTTATGGGATGTAGTATGTGGAAAAGAGTCAAATGAGAAGAAAGACAAAAAGGCACTTTCAAAAATAATTCTGGCTGTAGATCCCATAAACTACTCACACATAAATAATACTAAGGAAGCAAAGGAAGCGTGGAAGAACCTAGAAAAAGCATTCGAGGACTCAGGACTAACAAGGAGAGTAAGTCTACTGAGGTCACTGGTAACTACCCAGCTGTCAAACTGTAAGTCTGTAGAAGATTATGTTAATTATGACAACTGCTCACAAACTTAACCAGATAGGAAAACATTAAGGTCATACCTGTTTATAAAAAAGGCGATAAGAAGCAGATAAATAACTATAGGCCTATATCAATTGTGCCTGTGGTATCAAAAGTTTTTGAGTCCATAATGCAGGAACAGATATCAAATCACTTTGAAAGTTTTGGAATTTTTACTGACAAACAATATGGTTTCAGACCTTGTAGGAGTACTAGTGATGCAGTTGTTAGTTTGGTAAATAATGTTATTGATGATTTAGAAAAAGGTAAGTCTGTCAGCTTTAGGTCATATGATATGTCTAAAGCTTTACTATCCCAGGACAACTTTAAAACTGGTTTATACTAGTTGCGAAGTTGACATTGGGTACAGCAAACGAAGTTGTCATAACACTGTGGTAAGTCTTTTGGCTGTCCACTATGACAATTTCCCTTCCTTCATAATCCATTCATGTTCAAGACAGTGGGGGGTCAATGCGAACTGCATGTAAGCCCCTAGCTGGAACATATGTAGACAGCAGGGGGTGAGGAGAAATGCTATGGGCATCGAAACCCCTAGCTGGAACATATGTTCAAGACAGCAGGGGGTGAGGAATGCGATGGGCATGGAAACCCCTAACTTGAACATGAGTGGACAGTCCCGTGTCTCACCCTTTCTCTTCCTTCAATATCCCATCCTTCCGGGGGCTTGCGCAAAATGCCCATTAGAGGCAGACGTGCTCAACGGTTCGGCCGGGGTCTCCTTATCCACCAATAACAACAACAACAACATGTCTAAAGCTTTCGATACAGTAAAGCATAGCATACTTAGTAATAAACTGTATCACTATGGATTCAATTCTGTATCAGTCAATCTTATCATGTCATACTTAACGGAACGTAACCAGTTTGTCTTTAAAGATGGTCAGTTTTCATTGGGTAGAAAGGTTCAGTATGTGGTGCCTCAGGGCTCCATACTTGGACCTATCCTTTTTAACATCTATATAAATGACATAATTTGTAATATTGATGGTATTCATAAAGATGGATTTCTCTTTGCTGATGACTTTGGTCTCAAAGTTAGCTGTAATACCAGACCTGATATTGAAAATTGCCTTGTCCAAAGCTCATTACTGTTAAATGACTGGTGTGCTAGTAACAATTTATCACTGAACTCTGATAAAATATCTGACATTAATTTCTCTTACAATAGAAATCCTCTTGATGAAGTAGGAGCTGAACCTTTGAAATTTCTGGGTATTGTTCTTGATCCAAAACTTAATTGGCAAGCACATGTAGAGTATATTAGTAAAAAACTAGTTAAGGTACTGGATACTGGATTAAAATTCACGGTAGATTCTAAGGTACTTTTAAATGTATACTTTTCTCAAATACAAAGTTTATTGTGCTATGGAATACTATTGTGGGGTTCTAGTACTCATTCTTCGAAAATATTTTTACTTCAAAAAAAAAAAGCTATTAAAATAATTTGTAATGTTGATATGAGACTCATTGTAAACCTTTGTTTTCTAAACTTGGAATTTTAACTGTGTATTCATTGTATGTCATGTTTAGTCTTAATTATGTCCATATCAATTTTGAACATTTTAAATTAAATAGTGATTTTCATCACAATGAAACCAGAAATAGAAGTAATATTAGAATTCAACAACTTAGGTTTACGAGCTCTCAAAAAAATCTTTTATATATGTCAGTTAAACTTTACAATGCACTACCAATACAAATAAAGTCGTTGCCTGTTACATCTTTTAAGAGCAAATTAAAGTCTGTCCTTTCAGTTGAATGTTTGTATAATATTCAAGACTTTTATCAAATTGACTGGAATAAGTATTTGTTATGTATCAGTATTAGGCCTACTGTTTCAATTTGTATTAATTTTTAAAAGTATTCATGTTCATGTATAGTGTTAAATGTTGTTAATGACTAGCTTTAATGACGCTTATCGATGCATTGTATTATCAATGTTTATGATAATAAAGATCTGATTTCTAATTTCTGATTTCTGATGTTCTCCAGTGTAAGGTTTGAGAAATAAGGCTTGTAGGTTTAAGAATATATAAAAGCAACCAAGGTATGGTCTACGTAAATGGAACACCATAGAGGGAAGCAAAATAAATAAAAAATAAAGTTAGCATTATTATTTTTTTAATCAATTAAATAATTACAACAATCTCACCCACACTGGTGGGGCTGAGTGTAATGGCGGTATTTACAGTATTGTCCGCTGGGTTTCCTGGGACAACGAGGTGGAGGGGGCTAACTTTCAACGTTTACAGCTTATCGCCTATACCACATCTGTACGGTGGACATGCGCTTGATCTTCTTCTGCAGCTGAAGAACTCCGTACAACAGGGCTTCCGCAGTGGGTGGGCATCCTGCAACAGTAAAAGTTGTAAAAATGTTTTTTTTCCATATTGTTTATTTTCTCAAGGGAAAGGAATGGTAGACTATCTGTCCCATCCGATCTCTGAATTATCCACATCAAAATCTCAAAAAGAACCTTTAAGCTTTAGTACTGGGTAAGGCAATGAAAAGGCACGATTTAGAAAATTCACCTATCATTTACAAAAAAGGGATGGTAATTTTTATACCTATCTTAAGTACATTAATGAAAATTAATGTTTTGCAAAGAAAAATTTCATTTATTTTTTTTAAATATGGTTGCATTAAAGCTTTTTGTTTTCTGCGTTTTTGTTAACAGTAATTGGAGATACATCATGGCAGCCCATGCACTAGATTTGACACCTCCTGACTTCTTATTTACGACTAACTCTTATAGGAAAGTGTGATCCATAATAAAATTATAAATTTGAAGATATAAAGTAACAAATTAATTTTTAAATAAACATTATTTCATGGGAAATGGCACTGAAAGTAATGGGTTACATGCCGAAAATGTATGCAAAACCAAAGACGCGACCATACCATAACGGTTAGGGATCTAGAGGCAATTAAAGTTTATTTGAGTTCCGTAAGAATAACATGGGGCAAACTTTATCTGCCCATATCTCCGAAACCATTGATTAAAATAAAAACTACTAAAGAATAAAAATATCTTAAATTGATGTTTTATGAACATTTCATTCATAAAAATTATCATTTTTTATAAATTAACTTCTTTCCAATATGGCAGGCAAAATATAACATTTTAAAAAGTTTTTTGCTTGATTTCGATCAACATGTACACTAGTAAATAATAAATTAACTGTATGTAGGGTATTTATACTTCAGTTAACTTTAATCTCATGTTTGTAGCTGGGTAGTTGAGTGGTTATAATATAAAGCTCGCCTTTAAAACCTAAGTTCGTCGGTTCGATCCCAAGAAAAGTATATAGCTTTGTAAAAATTCAGAATTGGACATAGTTGTAATTGTTTGTTGGGCTATTAATTAATGACTTTGTCTAAAAAATAAGTTGCTCTTAGACAGTAACACAGCAACACAAATCATTGCACCATTCTGCACCTTTCCTTTATGCATAATAGAGAATGATAAAGTGGTAAAGTGTAAGATTAAAAAAGGCCTTACAAATATTCCTACAAAATGCAAGTAAACAGTAGCAAATTCCAAAAAAATCAAGAATTTTTAAGGACCCTAAGAATGGTGAATTGCTTACCTGGGACGTAGATGTCGACAGGGATGATCCTATCGCAGCCCCGGACCACGGAGTAGGAGTAGTGGTAGTAGCCACCGCCGTTGGCACAGCTGCCCATGGAGATCACCCAGCGGGGCTCGGGCATCTGCGGTTACACAACTGTACGGTTATCAAGTTCGATACACCCCGGTTACTGAGATAAGGAATGGTCAGCATGATGTCTGCTGTAGACCAGATCTAGATTAGTTATTAGATTGTGATAACTGAGTGACCATCCCCATGGACTGAGAAAAGCAAAAAATTTTATTAGATCAACAATAAACAGCAAGGCTCATTTGAGAGCCGCAGATAAGACACATTACCCGATGCCCAACACACCTCCCTTCAACTACCTACAACTAAAAGCATGTGTTTAAATCCCTAAGGTTAGTTTCCAGTTATGAACTATAGTAGCGGCCACAAAATAAGGCAGGTGAGTGAAATTGCGATGTTGCCACATATGGGACCAAGAGATACGAGAAATTGTCGAAAATAACGTACATTGGCACACAAACTGGTAACACAGAGCATTCAGCGTTGCCTAGACCATATATTGAGCCAACGAACATTCTATACAAAAATATCAAAACGGCATCAAGAAATAAAACAAACAAAAACCATAACATAAATATTAAACATTTGATTAATTTAATATTTTATAAATAACCACTGACACAATAGCAAAGTTGCAAAAGGTTCACCAGCCTGATTTTGTGGCCTTGACTGTAGTGGTGAGACTGAGTGGGCTGCAAGTCAGCTGTTGTTATCCAAAAGTACCAATATAACAACACTGTATTTAACATATTTGACAAAAACCCCAGAGACCAAGCATTATATTTGATAGTTTCCCTATATACTGATACAAAAGTTGCAAAGCTCTGGAAAAGAAAGAGCAAGATATTTCACTTTCAGTGGCTTAGTAACAGTAGCTCATATCTAAGTAGGGTTGTCAATCCCGGGATTAGCGGGATTGTTTTATGTATGGTTTTTTAACTTTTATTGTGTTTAACGTCGAATAAAACTTGAAAATAACTGTCTTACAAACTTACAGTACTCAACTCAACATGCCAATCTATTCTTTAAGTTTGAAATTGATAGCATCGGCCGCATCTTCATCGGTAAAGCTATCACTACAAGTAATTTCTTATTGCTTCGAATATCTGATAAGCATTCTTCCCTCGGTTGAAAATATTTTCATGGGTCACAATACTTTCAGTTGCTATCAGGCTGTGAAGAAACGGTCGGATCTGATAAATTATCTCCATTATTTTTAGTTGTTTGAAAAATGCATGAATTGTATAAATACATTTCGGTACAAAATTCTTGACTTTTGGTATAGTTTCATGTTAGCTGAAATAGTTCCTATTTTTATTTAGATTAGGCCTATTTGTGTCAATTCT